>VYZP01015836.1:1925-20393 GCA_013400635.1 Hypocryptadius cinnamomeus | reverse complement strand
TTTTTTAAACACCTACTCAGACAGTTTTCCAGTCTGTTTACCTTTAGACCTGCCTTCATCACCAGTTAAGAGGTGACATTTGAAGTCTGTCAGTTCCTCCCATTCACAGAGTGGGTGTCTTGATCTCGTCTGAGGACAAGTTTTTATTTATCTGCATGCTCTCTTCCTGAAGGCATTATTTTTCCTTTACCAGATAACCCCCAAATCAACATACAACCAATATACATCTCACACTGTTTAGGTAACTGGTCCTTCACTTAGGAAGGAATTCAATTTTACAGGTTCAAGAAAAATCAGCTTGCAAAGGCAAATTAAGTGAAAAATGTATTATACTTGAGAATGCAATTGTTAAGCAACTCCCTCATTTATAAGATTCTTCACTGAATAATGACTTTGGGAATATCTTGTGAAGATGAGTTTTACATTAGCTGCCAATCCTGAACCTTTTCCTTCACCCCATTCCCTAACAGGCGATAGCTGTAGTAGTAGATTTGTCTTTAGTTTTTGTTAGTCCTGGCTTACCATGCAAGGGGAAGAGGAAGCAATTCTTAATCTGTTGTGTCTAGCTAAGAACAAAAGGAAATAATACAAGTGAGGCACAAGTGAGCGAGCTCCAGAGCCCCAGTGCCCTGCCTGTGCTCAGCAGACCAGACATAAGGAGACCAGGGGGAAGAAAATCCATTTCCAAGCAGGTTGCAGGAATAAAGATGCCAGGTGGGAGGATGGCATGTTCTCATCGTGTTTGTATGTAGGTCTGTAGCTAAGATGGTTTAAGGACTTGGCATGGGAAAGACGAGAGCTCCCCCAGGAGCCTGGCTTTGGGCTCACCTGGGCACAGGCTGCTCTGGAGAGGGCTCTGCCTGGCCAAGGCACAGCTCACAAACACCACCTCACCTTGAGGAGTGGTGGAGCTTGGACTGTTTTCAGCAAGGAACCGAAACAAACTCAATTTCCATGCAGGCAGACTGCCTCTCCTGGTGGCCAGGGCCAGGAGAGGCCTCTCTTGCCTGCAAACGAGTTATAAATAGCAGTATTATACATGCACTGATAGACATTCCAACACGTCTCAAAGACAGAATGACTGCAAACCAAAGCAGAGTGATACACACCAATCCATAACATTCCTAAAATAACCTCTTGCTTGTAGCTCTTGGACAAGGCACGGCTGCATCCTCCTGGTGCAGCAGAAATGTCAAAGGCAGCCTCCTCTTTATCCACGTGGATGAACTTGCTAAGAGAAGCCATGCTGCCGGAGCAAATCAGGTACAGTTTCAAACAGAGATTAAGTGGCTTTCACAAGCTGGAAAGAACACTGGAATAAGGGGAATGAAAGGGAGGAAAGATTAAAAGAAAGGTGAAGAGGTGACCTCCTTTGATGAAAAAACGAACAGGTTAAAAAATATGAAGAAAGCACATCCAAAACCCAAAAGCTCAAGCCCTTTCAGTAGTATTCAGACAAACCCCAAATAGGAACAGATTGTTAAGGCTTCTGGAATCAAGAGATGTGATTTTTGTGAAATACTATTTAGTGATAGTTAATATTCTAGGCATATTTGGAAAAATGTTTTTCCTCTCAGACTTTAAAAAATACTCTTTTTTAAAACCTAACTATTAGTATACATTTTATATAAGCGAGACAGACTTATGAAAATTAGTTTCCAATTAAATAAAAATCAACAGATGGCACACTATAGGCAAGTCTTTATTTTCCTCATTAATTATATGACTTTGCCTGAAAATTCTTGTGTGATTTAAAGAGTTTGCAATTTGGACACAACTCTGAAAAAGTCACATGAAATCTGTTTAAACTGGATTGTCCCTAACAATGTCATTAATGACAGATGAAAAATATATATACAAGGCAAGAAATCTGAACAACTCGTATTTTCTAATTTTTACAAGAATAACAATTTTTTTCAGTCTTGGAGATTGTAATTACCTTCTGTCAACAAGGTGTTTTAATTCACATACACAAACAAAAGCCTTCCTGGCTGCAGCTACATGTGCAACTTTGCACAGGGAATCACAGGAGTATTTCTTGTTAGGTGAGAAGTGCTGGAACTCTCTGTATGGAGTATCACAAATAAAAATATCAGTAAACTGAGCTGCACACAGACTGGATCTTAGTGAGAAAAAGCGCAAGTGAGTCTTCCTCACCCCAGCCCTCCAAAGCAAGTTAACCTTAATGTACTTTTCTTACATGACAAGTACAACTTCCATCTTGCTAATTTTACCTTCCCTAATCCTTGGCTGGAAAACAGGGTATGCTGAGCCTGACTTCTGGAATACAGGGCTCAGACACAGAGGAAGTTTTGTTCTGGGCTACACAGGACACGATTTCAGCAGTGTTTTCTATCCCAGGAACTGTCAGAGGCAACTTCAGCCACAGCAGCAGTGGCAGGAGCCATTCTGGGCAAAAAAATCCCATCAAAGAATGCTTCAGACCGTACTTTGGGAATTTTTAACTAGCACTAAATTAACTCCACATCCCCCCTGGACTCCCCCACAGCCACTTCTGGGGGCAAACAATGAGTACAATAACCCACCAATATGTTTTTAGTTGGTTATCACACATGAAAGGTGATGATGCTGAAACTCAGAGGAGCAGACTGACGTGTAAATGCAGAGGGTCTGCCCATGTGCAAATAAGGCACAGTCTACTGTAGGCTGATTTTTTCTCTGTGTGATATCTGGATTAGCAATTAACATTTTAATTAAAGATGGATTAACAAATATTAGGAAAATTATGTCTGGAACTGTTCAATTTAAAATCTACCATATATACACAGATAAACATGTCATTAAGTGCAAGTCATTTTCTGGTCTGTGTAAAAATGATGCGATTTATGTCTTTGAGAGACAGCATAATAATTTGATTTTATTATACATGGAGATAACTACTGAACAAATATAATACATGGGGAATTTTTTTTAGAAGCTATATAATTACCATTAAGTTTCAGATGTTCTTTTAGTGGAAGCTCTGACTGCAGTTCAAGCTATAGACTAGTTGAACTTAGCTATGTTCAAACAGAGCATGGTGGTGAAGGAGGACACACTGTTCTAAATGTAAATTGTATTAGCAGCAACATATTGAGATTTCTGTACTCTTTGTTCCATTTGCGGATTTTTTGCCACGAGAATAAATCACAGCGTGCTTTCTGTTCTTGCAGCAATCTTTGCAGGGAGAAGACAGAATCTGCACCATGTGCTTTTCATTCTGCATCTGGTCTCCTTTTGTTGAGGCACCCTGGGTGCTGGGTTTGCTTTTTCTGCTGTGTTTTTCTGCGAGGGTAGAAACTCCTAATCTCTGTCTCACCTTCTTACCAGACAAGGCAACATTATGATCTGAGAATAAGTGGCACTAATGGTCAAGCAAGTCAAATAGAGAATAGGAAAAAGAGCATAATGTGAGGAATATTTGGACCTATTTACTAGCCATTAAAATTACAGATAAATTGCACTTTCAGCATGGTCACAGAAAGGAAGTGGAACAAGCACAATTATGGCAAACAGTATCATCAGAACCTGCAAAAAACTTAACTGTTCTCATCAGCACCTTTTAAACCAGTCCGGATACAGCTGAATGATTTTGCATTTGTAAAAATTTACTATACCTGGATGAGTAGTAAATAGCATAATACATACAATGAAGCATTGATTTATAAAGCCAGCCTTTTTACTCTTTAGTCCCAAGGTGTTTTAGCTTTCAATAAAACACTCAAAAGAAATGAATCCAGATCATTATAGTGCACAGTTTCTAAGGCAGTAGCAAACAAAACAAAAAAATCTTTTAAGCCAAATAACTTCAAAATGGCAAAGCTTTCTGGTTATATAGTTGCTGAGCATCTCCCTGGGTTTAACTTCATTGACATGAGTACTCACAAAGAAATTTATTTCCGACAGATGCTGAGGAAGCAGAGCACTCACTGGTGGGTAGAGACACACATCCAATGAGAAGCAACTGCAACAATGCACAACTAGGCAAACAAGGAAACTGAATACCTTTGGAAAGGGAAAAAGCCTTTTCATCCAGGCCAATATTTAAAGCAATATTTATATAGGGCATGTCAGATTTGACTATGACTCCCTTCTGTATGTCAGTGTCATACATCTAAAAACTCAAATTCAGAGCTTGGAAGGAAGAGTAGACTCAACATTAAAGTCTCTTGTGTCTACAAAGCAACTAGAAAACACTGAGGCAGCAAAAATGCATTTTAGAGCTGCTCACTCGTGTTTAAACATGACATTTTGTCATTCCATGGGCAAGCAATAATAGAGCAATACTCACAATACAGAGTGCTTACTCTGACACCATGCGTCCTAAAGGCTGTTCCAACATCTTCATGGAATAACTTCGTTAAACTGCGCTTAGGACTTCTGCTATTTCTGATGTTGGTTTGGTTTTTTTCTTTTTTTTTTCCCAAAAATACTAATATCAGTCTTTGTCTGTACCACACTGACGTTCAAAGCCTTGAGCTTGGAACTACCTTACCCACATTTAACTGTGCAAAAATTGGCACTGGACAAGAGCAGAGCCCGTGTAGAAAGGTAGGGATGGGGTGTGTTGGTTTCTGAGAGGAAAGACTTTTCTCACCTTCCTAGGCAGCCTCATGATTCTAGCAAGACAGCAGTGGCAAAGCAAATACAACCTCAGAGTCTTTCTGAAAAACACAACTGCATGATTTAACATCTTTGGAGTACTGAGAGCCATTATGCAGCCTGGCCATAGAACACAGCCAGCTCCTCTGCAGAGGCAAACCCCTGCAGCCACCTACCAGGCTGTATCCTAACAGGAATGTCTGTATTCCTACTGGGTGTCCAAGTAGGTAATAAACAATTCCATCTATCGTGAAGTTCTTTGATGTGAATTTCAGAAGTGCAGGCCCCATACATTTCCACTGTAAACACTGTAGTGTTTGCACCTGTTCTGTCTGTAAATGTTTTGACTTGTCCTCAGAGCATCCTTTGAAATTGCCAAAGAACCAACACTTCCTTGTTTCTTTAACTTGTCAAGTCATGCACTGCTATTAACATTGCAGGAATAAAAGCAGAAACAAACAGCAAACCTCAGCTGCATTATTAGGAGAAGAGAAATACAAAATGCTGGTCATAAATTACATTGAAAGGGAAGTTCTAAAATGCCCTCGCAGAAGTTGCTGCAATGTTTTGAGGGGAGAGAGGGTATTCTGAAGTGGCACATGTGCTACCTGAAGCTGAGCTGTCATAGCAACAACCTCATTAAAGCACCCCTCTTGGGAGTGCTAACCCGTATTCCAACTGTGGAAAGATGTCATTTATAATGTGACTTAATTCAGTTAAGAGTCAAAGTATAGTAGACAGCAAAAAAGTGAAACTGCTAATTTAAGGAATTAATAAATGAACACGAATATCATATCAAACAGCTGTGAAAAAATCTGGCTTTTGCCCTCATCATCTTCCATTCCCTGAAACCACCACACCATTATTTCAGTCTTTAAGCCTATGATTTACAAGTTACTAGCAATTCCTCTTTCCTTGCCACCATCCCTGTAACCAGGGCTCAGGATGTGGCTCTTTTCTAATCTTGCCATCCCTACATAGAAGGCATCGCCATCTCAACTGCTCACCCTGATTGTCTCCAGCTCTCACACCAAGCTCCTACCCCAGCAAGTTACACCCCACAAACAATGCCACAGCAGGATCTGCTTTGCTCCTCTACTGCACCATCCTCAAGGTGCTTCCTTCAGTATCCATCCTTCCCCCAGAATCCCCCAAAAAGTGACAATTCAAATGAACATTATGATCCTTATTAAGAAACATCTGCCAATATTCAGAGCCGCCTGGCTGTGATACTCATCACTTCTCTAATGGAGTGGCTGTGCAGCAGCCGAATAAATTCATGCATATTTGGATTTCATTTTAAAGATCTATGATTTAATAACTAATTGACAGCAATAATGCATCAGTACAATATGTTTTGGAAGGGCCTTTCAGTTTTTAGAGGAGTAGAGATAATTGCAGATGAAAAATGAAAGAAAATGGCACTGCTTAGTAAATGAGTCGTTAACCTTTCAACCCGAGAGCTCCCGCTGGAAGCCTGACCAGAGGGACTGCAAGAGCTCCAGCAGCTGCAAGAGAGAGAATAAAGTTAATTCAGCTTTGGATTTCTTTTCATTTTTTTAAATGCTTACAAAACTTGGTCTCCATCTCCCCAAACAGTTGCTTGCCACAGCATTTTATGCATCACGAGGCAGGCTCAGATATTTCCCCCATTGGTGGATCTCACAGTGAAGGTGAGCTTTACATATCCTTGCCCATAATGTGCTGTCTGCAGCATTTTAAGCTAAAACATGAACCAGTCATTTGGTGTGAGTGCTTTGACCTTGAGTGATAAAAATCACAATTTTCCCTTTGTGCTTGCAGCTCCCCAGACAGCAGGAGCAATCTCCTCAAAGGTCAGGGAGCTGCAGCCTGCAGGACAGCACTTCTCCCATGGGAAGCTGGGAGAGGAACAGTGACCAGCAAAGCACACAAACTCCCAGTTTTAACTTCTGTGGATCCCAGAAAGTGTCTGAAGTCATGATCCATAGTGTTATCTCTCAGTCAAGACTGCTTGGACAAATTACATGAATGTTGACATAAATCAGCTCTCCAAAAAATACTTTCCTTCTAACCTCATTAAATCTTGTTAGGCCTTAATCCACAAACATGATTTTGGATTTTGGTAGAAATTTGAAGACTTGCAGCTCTGTATTTGGATCACAGCTTACAGTGCTATTGCTTGGAATAACAACACAATACAGAGACTAAGCAATAAAAGTATCTGGGACTTGCAGAAAATAGGTTATTTACATCAGGCTCCTGGTATGGCTTCAGTTAAAAAGAAAATACTGCTCATATTTGCACTGTTTTCAGTTATCCTGCACAGCCACACTTATCAAGAGATACAGAAAATACAGTTATTATCTTCTGGTTTGCTGGTTTGTTACAACAAGCCATCTCTGCAGTTCAAAGTATGGTTTTACCCAGTACACATGGATCTGTACAAGACTTTCTGTATTAATGTGTCTATTTGTTAACTGTTGGCAGAGTTGCACAAGAGTACTTCTGCAGCCAGTTGCAACTTACAGATTTTACAATAAAAAGAGAGAAATATTGGCCAGATAGTTAATTAAATGGCACCGAAACAGGTTTTTTCCCCTTTCACAAATCCCAGTTAGTATTCCAAACCTGTCTTAGGTGCCCCAATGACACAAAAACCAATAAATCTTCATTTATTGTCAGTAGATTTCTAACCTGGCTGTTTTAAAGAGCATGATGAACACATTTTAGCAGAATATATTAGCTGTGCCAGTTTAATAAGAGGGAGATTGATGAAGCCTTTCCTTTCTTCCTGTGTACAAAGCACAGCACTCAGGGAAGAAAATCCTTCAGATTTTCCTTCTTCAGCAACACTGTTGCCTTTCCTTGGACACTGTTTCTCCTCCTTGGGCTATTACTAGCCAGTCTTCTCCAAAAGAAATTTCCAACGAAATTCAAGAGGGATCTCAAGCTTTATCAGCACTCACCTGATTAGAGAGTGGGAGGAAGAACAACCTCAGCCTCAAGGACTGTATTGCCATGTCCAAGCTCTGCACAGGTTTCCCCTCTCTGTTTCCCTCGTTGGGTTCAAATCCAACACAAACTGAAAGTGGTCATCTGGGCCTGACAAGGAATGAGGTCTGAGGAGGGGGCACCCTCCCCTGGGGAGGAGCCAGGGTACAGCCCAGGTGGGCCAGGGTGAGAGCTCCATCCCTGACCCCTCCCTCCAAGATCAGCATCAGCAGCACCACCAGCACAGAAGGCATGTCTCAGATCAGATTCTCCGGCAATCAAAGGGTTACTAAGGACAAAATAGAGATTTTTCTTCCCCATTCTATAATACGTAAGGCTATCTAGAAAAATACAAATACTTCCTGTTTGTTTTTTTGGGTTTTTTTAATTAAGGAGAATACTTAGCTCACGTTTAAAATTGCACCAGGAAGTAATTCTATTCTTGATGCCTGCATCATTCACATGAAGAACCGGAAGACCACACCATGAGCAACCCTTCTCCACCACCATCACAGGAGAAGCAGGAGTCCAACCCCAGTCCTTACAGAGGTGTTTTACTTAGTCCCAACTGCTCAGGTATTTTCCTTGCAAAATAAACATAACTTACCAGTTTTTCCAAAACTTTCCCCAGCCCTTCGTGTAGAAAAGGCTGCAAAAGGAGGCAGGAGTTGTGACCTTGGCAAGTGTATGAGCCCCAGAGGTCCAGCAGGAAGGAGATGTTTTGAGAGGTGTTTCTCCTCCAAGTATGGGTAAGCATATTGTTAATGGCTAATGAAATTCATACTCATACCTCCCACTTACTCCTTCTGAAGGATATCCTTTTGGATGCTTTGTGGACCAAGAGACTTTGACATCTAAGAACCTGTTAGTCTGCTTTTTATTCCTCTTGTAATTAGAACAAATGTTCAGGTTATTGAGAGAATTAAGAAAATCAATATTAATGAGCTTTTGGACTATGTTATTAGACAGTTTCAGCCAACAACTGCAAAGTACTGTGGCTTATTTTGACAGGGTTTTGGGTTTGTCTGTTGCTATTAACCACTAACATACTTCTCAGGGAAAAAAAATGGTAAGTCTGTGCACCCAAGCTGACCAAATTGTAAAAACTCAGTTTATACCAGTAATTACACACTCCTGCCCCTGAAAAAAAAAGAGCTCTAAAGAACAGAGCACTCCACCAAATACAGTTTTGAGGTATGTACTTACATTAAATATAACCAATTGCTTTAAAGGGCAACCATTCCCACAGCACAAAGTTCACATAAATTTTCCCACAAGTCCCAAATGCAAACACTATCTGCAAAGTCCACACGCTTTGTATTTCACCAAAGCTTTGCAGAACACATTTAGCATAAGAGAAAACAGAGTTAGGTTTTACTCTTCACTTCATCTTTTCTGACAGAAAGATGTCAATAGAAAGGTGCTGACAGGAAAGCTGACTGCAGCCCATGCAGCTTTATTACTGAAGTATGGGGGGATTACGTGGTGTTATTGAAACATCACTGCACTACTGCTGACTTCTTTTTTTTCCCTCCTTACAATGGTAGGTATTCCTATTGGGATGAGTTACTTTTAAACTTCACTTATTTATCAGTGGGGAAAAAATAAAAAAAAGAAAAAGAATTCTTTAAGTCTAGAATAAGGGAGGTGAATGTAAAATACACCCGCGCAGACTTGAGGTCCCACAGTGTGTTACCATTCATTTCTATAAAAATTAGATCCGCATCATTCATGAACTCTTCACTAATACACTCATTCCCAAAAGCAAGTGCTTCAAGAAGCCTCCTGTATTTTCAGGAAAGAAAGAAAAGATGTTGATTTCCCCATGGCTTATCAAAGACAATACTTGCACATACCAAATGTTGCTGCTTAACTCTTCATGTATTCAGCAACACAAGTTCTTTTTGGTTCAGAAGCACTGTGGAGATTGTTAGGGTTTTTTGGTACTGGACATGCCTTTTTAGCTTCCCATCAAATAAAATAATGGTGTAATTTAACAAGTAACCCTCCTCCATTCACTTCCAGTTCGTTTTTTTCCCTGCATTCGACAGACACCTGTACCATCAACAGCTGTGACTCTCTGATGAGCTCGGCAGCACCTGGCCTCCTGAAGCTGTAAGGGAATTTCCCAGACATGAGATTTTGTAAATTTGATAGGGAAGAAAAAAAAGGAAAAAAAAAAAGGGATATCCTACTTGAGATGAAACCAGAATTCATGAGGTGACATCAGATGCAAGCCAGTGGGAGTCACCACTCTGCTGGCCCACTAGCAAAACACCCATGGCCAGCTTATGCTTTTCAGATGTCCCACGATACACAATCCAAGATTTCCACTCCTGTGGGGCAACTTTTCCATTCAACAGAAAACAGGATACCAAAAGAAATTAATCAAAGATGTTTTTTAATACTAGTGAGGGGAAATTACTCGTGTGCATTCAAAACCAGGCAGTGGTAAGCAGTTCAAGATGACCACCCCTAGCAGACAAGTCTTCCCTCCCCAAAAATCAGCAGAAGAATCATCAGCTGACTTCAGAACAAGCACGCTGCTGTGTTAATTTACTCCTAGTACCACACCAAGGACATGCTGTGCTATCTTTAGAAAAAACTGGCTACTGTGGGGTGAAGCAGACTGTTGATATATTACGCTCTGACATTTTTCATTAAGATATATAAACTTGTGGAAGACGCGCTCTTGAATTTGCATATTTGCATCATGCTTTTCATAGCCACGTAAACAGCTTTTACTGCACTTCAATTTCTTTGAGCTGCTGGATTAGCAAAGGGAATGCAGTGGAAGGATCTGAGTTGTGCCACATCTACCAGATCTCAGCACTCATTTTATGTAAATGCTTTTAGTTATGCTCCTAAGGCTCACAGCCACTTATTAAAATCTCCTGAATTTTCAAGTCTTTTGCTGGTAAGTCTTCAGAGCAGCAGTCAACAGCAGAATGGCAATCATGGGCAATCACTGAGAGTTTAGTTATGTTACAACTTTTTGCGAGGCACTTCTGACACAGTGTGATGCCATTGTGGGAAGACAGGCCACCAATTAATGTAAATCAGCATGGTTTCATCAAGGAGCATTTAACAATTCTAACTGACATAAAATCATAACATGGTTCATATACTCATTACTGAACACCACTAATTGGTGCGGGGAGTTATGCTGTTTTCATAAAAAAGTATGGAAGTTATGCATTGCTCTGAGGATATTCCACAGCAAAGGTAGCAATAGCATTGGAAACACAAGCAGGCTTTATACACTTGAATGTGCTTCAAATAGGCTTTAAATACTCAGCCTCACAGTTTGTATCAGAGACGTATTTCAGAATTTTGTCATCATCTGTTGACAACCATCTGCTTCAAACTTCTTACCGCCCTAAGAGTGGCCAAAATTGGATACTGACAGAGAGAATTTCTGCACAGAAAGCAAACGATTCACAGGACAAAATAAGTGTCAAAGGCTGGAGACCTGGACACAGAGGCCCAGAAATCCGAGGTAAATAAGAAAATTATAGAAATTTAGACCTGACACTCTCCTGCAATACTACTGGAGATGTAGTACACAGGTCTCTGAAAATGCAGAAGTAGCAGATTAGCTGACACCAATTCTCCAGAGGAGTATAATCTACAGAGTAAATAGGTAATATTGTGTACTGTCAACTCTGCTCAACTCACAGCCACAGGAAACCCAGAGAAAGAAATGTAACACAGCAAGTGCAAGCTGAGGAATTCATTCAGGTGGGTCTGTACACACACACTGACCTGAATAGCTTGCTCCAGTTTGAAGAAATGTGATAATGGGCCACTTGGGTCAGGGCATCAGATTCTATCTGCTGAAAAAAAGCCCTGGTACTCCTGACTGTGCTGTACTTAGCACAGCACCTTCCATGGCTCCCCCTCTGCAGCCAAGGCTCTATATACACATGTATGTATGTGCAACCTATTCTCACAGAAGTGGTTTATAGCAGCCCCATTACATCACCTGTTCAGGTGAGCCTCCAAAATGTCTTTTTGCTCCAACACAGAACAGCATTGGTTCCAAGGGCATACACAAGCTGTAGGCCTGGGACAGAGCTTCAGTTTTCACACTTTTATAATCTGGACCTCCCTTGCACAGGATTTAATGTTGCAGCCTCAAGAGTTTTGCCTAAGACTCCTTACTGTAAGATACCACTATGGAGAAACCATTTGCTACTCACCATTCTTTTTGAAATCTAAATATAAAAATAAAAACACTTGGCTTAGGACTTGGGCCCAAGAAGAACAAATTCCATTTTACAGCTTTCCTCCACTCCTTGTACTCTTAAACTCCCACTGCCTGCAAACATCCCCCAGAAAAAACAACTTCAATAGCTACACAAAATAAAACTATTTTAAACCAAGTGTTTCTGATGAATTTGGAAGGCAGGCCAGTTTCCCTCCAGGAGATATATGACTATCAGCACTGGAGAACACACAGGCTTGACCTACCCCTCATTACACTTTACTAAATACCGCTGGAAAAACAGCTGCTTTAGGACATGTTCCAAAAGAAGGTCAAGCGTGCTCATCCTCGGATAAATCTGCAAAGATTCATAGGGAACTGATGTGCAGAGTGAGAAGGTGCCACCTTTATAATTCTTCTACATCTCCAAAGCCAATATACATTTTTTAATGAAGAAAAGGGTAGTGCATCATGTAGAAGAGCAGCAGATCCTTCTGTATAGCAAAAAACTAGGTTTAACCAACCCAATGACTTGCAAGTAGCAGACCATACATGTCTTAGCATATTGAGGTGGATGGAATTTAATTTCTGGAATTTTCTCTTGTTTTCTGACCTCACAGGAAGACAGTTTCCTTGCAAAAACAGATATTTTTACATGAAAAAATATCAAATTAACTTTATTGAAATAATTCATGCAATAACTCCTCTTCTAGAGGGTTATTACAAATTCTGAAATGAGAAGTAATCATGCATGTGATGCATATAATTTAAAATTAGATAAGAGAAATATAAACATGGGTTCAGTTTAAGAAACCCTACAAAAGTGAATGAACCAACTACTGGAATAGAAATATTTCAAGAAATAGATATTTCTTTTATAAAAGTCATAAGGCAATACAGACAATGTAATTTAATTAAAGGTCCTCTAATAAAGAATTTCCAGTGAAATATTAATAATTTTTTTTTTTAAAGTTCCTTTACACTCAGATGAAACCTGATTCTATTACATCAAGGACAAAACAAAGAGTCCATTGACTTCAGCGGTGTTGATGAAGGCCTGAAATCTATTTGTTTACAAAACATAAAAAATGTTTTGCTCCAGAGAAGAAAAAGTCTCATTGGCAAATGACACACTTTGATTTCCTAAGCACACAGCTTTACACAAATAGCAATATACTTTGGGTAAATCAGTGTGTGTTTGCATATGCAAAAGAGCATCCAACCAGCAATGAACTTACTTTGCTCTCTCCTCTTTTATCTTCCCTGTATTTGCAAGCAAAAAAAGGCAAGTGTTTTGTGGAAATATACCTATCATGTAGAAAATCGCTGTGATTTTTCACGATCTTCTGGCATTAGTGTAACTTTTTCAAACTCACATTTTTTTGACTACACAACACTACAGCATTTCTCCAAAAAAAATTATACACTAAGAGGGATGTATCAGAAATGGTGGGTTTTTTGGGTACTTCCAGTGCCTTAGAATTATTGAGAAGAACTTTGCTTGAGGAAAACTACTTTCCTGCACGTTAAGGGAGGTGGAGACCCAAGTGTTCTACACCATATTACAGCCTCTGAGAAAATTATAAACAGCAGCCCAAACTATTTGACAATATCAAAACTGTATTTTAAAAAGTATCACTGACAAGACACTTTTGTTAGTTTCCAGGCAGGTAAATTACAATCACAAAGCTTTATAAGAAAGGCACATGGGAATTTTTGTGGGAGCATGTCCATGTGTTCACAGAACAATTTTCTAGACAGAGCACCTCAAATCAAAACACTGCATTTGCAGAGCATTGCATCAGCATTTGTCTTGCTTGCACGTGACCCATCCCCAGCCCAAAATACCACTGCAAAACCAAAACTGCACCTTTTCATTCTCTCTGCTCATTCGAGGAAAACCAAGAGTGACTCTTATGAACTGCTGTTAAAAACAGAGCTCTAGAGCAGCAAAACTTTTGAGGAATTACAGATATTATTTTGAAGGCTTAGATTTTAGCTTCTAGCACTTATTCTACTGCACTTGAAGTGTAAGTCATTCAAGAGTACCATGCCTAAAAGTTACCAAGGGATGTCCTACAGACAACCAGGCAATAGATAGCCCAAAATACATGGATATTTCCAAGAAAAGGAGATAGGTACATCCTTGTTTCTGAAGTGAAGCTGAGTTTCAGCTGTCTGGCTCCTCTGGAAGGCCTCATCACTCAGCAGGAAGCAGCAGGAGAAGTGTTTAGGAGCATCAGGCAGGTTGGGAAGAGCATTTCAGGATGCAACGTACCATATCTAGAACTCATAACGCTGTAATCTGTTTTTCCGCCTCAGAGAACTAGGCTGTATTTCCAACTGCATGAAAATAAAAATCTCCAGGCGTACCTCACTTCCAGACTGGCATTACATCATCTCTAAAAAGCCCTATTACTTAGCAGCACACTCTGCATATTGCAGTGTTTTGTTATTAATACACCATTGCAATTTATAGCAAAATGGTCAATAAAAATGCGGTTTCTGAAGAGACAAACAGCCTTCTCTCCAGCATGCAGCCCTGCCCTCAGACTGCCAGGGTTCATAACCACCACACACAGAGCCCAACCCCAATTCTGGGTTTACATACTGCTTGGGAAGCAATGACACATATACAACAACAAAATATAATGGGCTCATATAACACTTCCCAGGTACAGAGAAAAATCCTACTCCTGCTATGTGGATCTTGCAAATTAAATCAGATTAATAATATGGTGAACGTATTACTGGCAAAAGCATGTGTTTATCTCTAATGATCCTTCCCAGTTGCCATTAAATCTAATTAAAAGGCACTGACTGAGTTTTATTGGAATTCCATTACTGAGGTCCAATCCTGCTCTCCCACAGCCCAGCACCCATGGGAAAATGCCCTTCCCTCCTGCAGAGGCTCCGGAGCATCCTCACCAAAGGAATCCTGTCAGCAGGATGGGCTGGGCAGCTGATTCTACAGCAACAAACCCTGGTTATTTCCCTTTACCAACTGCTTAAAGATGAAGATTTGTGTCACTTTACAGCACTATGTTTTGGTACATCTTGGGAATTTGTCCCATTATGGTCAACAACTGGCGAGCTAGCTGGGATAAGTTTACAAATATTTTCGTCTCTTTGACAGAGATAGTTTAAGGGGGAAAAAAATTCAACTTGTTCAATTAAAAAGCAAACTAGTGGGTTGGACAGAAGGTGCAAAGTCATTATTTGAGTAATTATATTTTTAAAGAAACCCAATTAGTTCCTAATTGCACTTACAAATTTAAGACCTAGTTCTCCAGTGTCTACACTTAGCCCAAACTGACATTAAATACAGACTCAATAGTCTGTATGACTCGCTTAGAAGTAGCCAAGTTCTGCTATTTTCATCTTCACTGTTCATCATTAAGAATGTTTTGAGGAAGTGCAATTAAAATGAGTTCTCTAAGCAAATTTTTTTTTAATTGCATTTGAAGAACAAGACTATTAAGCGACAGATTAATGCATAAAAACTAGGAAAAAAGCAACAACACACTGGGATTCCAAATATGCTACTGTAACAAAAACAATGTTCTATTATCTAAATTGCCAGCCTTTCTAGAGAAAGCCATAATTCTAAATCCATGAGTTACAATTACGTAAGTCCTTTGAGCCAGTGCAAAATGGAGAAACCAAATTTCTTCAACTGCAAATACCCAGTAAAGGACCTGCTGGAAGGTGCTGGAGGAACACTCGCTTCCAACCTGCAGACTGAAGTCAATGTGAGTTTTGCCAGGTTAAATGCAGAAAGATTGGGGTCCATATGAACCTCAAAGGTATGGCATACAGTCAGATTTACATAGCAGCCGTCACACAGCTCTTCAAAGGAAGCACTGTGTGAAGTGAGAGCTCCTCTCCAAGCCTTTGGAGGACAGCTCCTTCAACCTGCCACAGCTCCAGCAGAACTGCTGTGATAAATTAGTAAAAGGCTTGCTGCAGAACAAGTTTACACATAGTCTTTTCACATCAAACACCTAGTTTTGAACTTTGAAATGCAGCTTAGCCTTTAAATAGTTTGTGTGTTTCTACCACTTTCTTTTCACTAAACTACAGCTCTCAGAAACCACTGAAAGAACAACCCAGGTAAGAGAGAACATGCACATCACTTCACAGAAACCCACACACAGAGCTCAGGCTCCAGGAGTGCCAGGGGTTTCTGTGTGCACTCACACACTCGGCCCAGGGCAGACAGACAGCACTGAGTGCCTCCAAAACCAGCCAGCCACTGAAACTGCACTTGTGGGCATCTCCCACCATTTCTGACTTAAATTAACCCTTATCACACATCCTGCAAAAAACTGTCCCAAATTCCTTGATCTATTTTCACCCTCCTCTGTAATTTTGCCTCTCTAATGATAAGCATGTTCTTAAGTAATAGTTTCTTTAGGGTAAATAAAACCAGCAAAGTCACTATGACATTGGAAGCATCTCTTTTGCACATAAGATACTAATACTTATTATCTATCTTCAAAACATAACAAAACTAACTATGGGAACATCCACCTCTGTAGTACAGCACAGAAACAGCTTTTGTAGGTTTTTTCAAGAACACTTTCCAACAGATGGCCAAGCTGGAGCTCAGTCTGGTAAATTACAGCAGTGCTGGTACACCCAGTTTCCAGCATTAAGTTGCTAATAATGACAAAGTTGTATTGTAAAGGCTCCCAGTGCAGTCAGAGTCACCTGCTGTGGCACCTCACCAGGGAATGAAGGCCATCAGCATTCGTCCCAAGGAGACAAATTTATTTTGCCTGGTTTGTGTTTCTGCCACAGGATGAGAAATCCAAACTCCCACCAGCCTAACCTTAAGCCTGAAAATTCCATTTCAAAGTAATTTGCTTCCAGATTTCACTTAAATACAGTCAAAGGACACTGCGAGAACAATAAATTCCTTGTTAAGCGGGATGAAGACAGAAGTTTTGCAAGTGTTTTTGGGACTGCAGAAAGGAGTAAAATTCATGAAGATTTGTCGTTCTTTCGAAAAAGGTATTCAAATTAGCAAAAAAACCAAAACAAAACAACCCAAAAAAAGTGTGATATGACATCACTCATGAACTTGAGTTTTAAGTTATGTGACAACACTTTCCCACTCCATATAAAGTCTCCCTTTGCAGTAACATCTCTTTTCTGTAAGACTCTGCTGAGAAGCTGTTTCACCATGCCAGCGCCTGCCTGAGAGCTCCAAAACACTAAAACCACACATGAACGAGTGGGAGAAGACAGAGGCTCAGTGCTGCTGACAGCAGTGACGTGCCACCAAAACCCAACACAAACAAGCCTCAGCATAGACAGCAAGTCGATTAATAACGAGCAATGCAACTCATTAATACTGGTGTGAATACACATCTCACTGACAACACCGAGATTATCCAGTCAAGCTCCCATTATCCGGGGCATCTCTGCAATTTGGATCACCTCTAGGTAATCACTCCAATTAGTGCAGTAGATCCACGTAATGATGCCCACAGCTGCAGACACAAAAATCCAGGATGACAAAAAAGGGTGTAGGAGCCCAGGCAGGGAGCAGGGTGAAGCTCCAAGGCTGGGAAGAGCTGTGGGAAGGAAACGCCCACAAGAACCACAGAGCACCGATGGGACCTGTGAAGTTCCCTTGAGCGTCTGTAGGGAGAGCAGGTAACAAATGTTGCCTTCTCAGCTTCCCGAACTGTTTGCAAGGTTTTTCTCAGGCTCTGTAAATTCATTTGTTGCAGCTATACTGTGAAAGAGTTGCAAGGGTCGCAAGGAATCTGGGTCCATCCATTTCCTTAGGAAGATCTGACTGGAGCAGAAGGAAAGGAAATCACCTCTTTGTGGCTTCAGTGGCACAACCTCAGCTGCAGCAGGACTTGGCCCTTATCCTACCACACTCTCCTGGCTGGATTCCCTTCTGCTCACTTCCCTTTTTCCAGCTCCCCCTCTCCATATAATTTTCTCTTCACAATTTTTTTTTATATACATGAAGTTAGAGGAGCTGTAACCTGGCTGAAGACAGTCCTGATAAGACTGAAAGAATTTAATTGTATTTCAAACCCAAAGAAAAGGGCTTAGATAATTCAAACTTTGGTGGGGTTCCCCCACCACACCTCTTTTTTTCCTCCTGATGTTGCCCACTGATCTAAGAGAAAGTGTTACCTCTCCCTACAGCACCTCACTAGTATGTTGTATTACCATGGCTACCACAACAGTGCTATTAACACAAGCCATGACATTTTCCCAATTCTCTTATTACCTATGGCCAACCTCAGTGCATTCCAAATTTCAGTGCCTTTCACATACAGTAAGCTTAGCATGCTCCAGTGAATCAGAATTTCCTCCTGTAAAGGAAAATCAACTTGGTATGGCCAATAATTTTTGCACTGTATCATAAAGTTTATCTGATGTGCAAATGTAATTCCCTTTCTGGATGCCTCATCCTGAATCCCTTTTAGGTTGAGACCACTTGACATTTTTTGTGAAACAAAATGCCTTTTAAGTCATAATTTGTGCAGTGCTCAGTTTTGATAAGACATGGCATTATGATATGATGAGTTAGTTGATTCTAAGTAAATTTGATTTATCCCACTTTGGGGGCTGGTATGATTTACAAGGATGCTGCCTTTTAAGATAGGATTGATTTTAATATAAGCTGGCAGCACCTTTTTTTTTTTTTTTTTTTT
>VYZP01015805.1:0-10509 GCA_013400635.1 Hypocryptadius cinnamomeus | reverse complement strand
TTTATACCTTGAACTTTACCTGTGACTGTATTCATAATCACTGAGTACTTTTTCTCCCTGCTCTTGTCACAGAAGGAAAGAAAACCAGATATTTTTTTTTTTCTCTTGTACAGTTGCCGTTACCCCTCATGGCTATGCTTCCAGGTTTGAAATCAGCTTTGTCGACAAGTTTGACGTAGCCTTTGGGAGAGAAGGNCTTTGTCGACAAGTTTGACGTAGCCTTTGGGAGAGAAGGGGAAACAATGAGCCTGGGCTGCACAGTTGTCATCAATCCTGATATCAAACGCTTCAAACCAGACATTGAGTGGTACAGAAATGGTGAGAATGTTTGACAAGAAGAAATAGGAACTTATTTAATGTAAATCTTTACTTATTTCAGCTTCTCTCAATGTTATGATTTGGTCATCACTTTCTCAAGTTTTCTAACAATAATATTTTTTCTTTTTCAACTAGAATTGTTTCATAATTTAGCATTTTGATGTGAAACCACAGAAAACTGAGAAGCGCTGTGAAAATGCCTTCTAAGGACTTTTTTATTTCTTAAAAAAAAATCTAAATTAGAAGCATTTTTATCAGAGCCAACATCTATGTGGCCCATTTATAGAGCTCATATAGCTTTTACTATTTCTTTATTTATATATCAAGATATTTTTTAAGTAGTTGCACAGTGTTCTGTAACAGCTGATAGAATATAAAAAACTATTGCTTTCCGAAGTAATGCTTTGAAATCAAGGACAAAGTTGTCATAGGAGCAGAATATGTTATTTATGACTGTTTCCAAAAACAGAATGTTGTCTAATAAGAGTGGTCTCCTTTATATTTCCAATCTATCCCAATATATTCTCCGTATTCAGAATCTATTCCTCAGTAAATCCTGCTGGTGTTCACCATGAAGTTCTCTGATTCCTAGGTGTTCTTATTACACCGTCCAAATGGGTCCAGATGCAGTGGAGTGGGGAGCGAGCTTCTCTGACACTGACTCATGCAAACAAGGAAGATGAAGGTCTTTACACGCTCCGAGTGGCGATGGGAGAGTACTATGAAGAGTACAGTGGTTACGTCTTTGTTCGAGGTAAAACACTGTCTTGTGCACAAAACTCAGAGCTGAGGAAATCGTGCTGGGAAAATCAGATATTTGAGGTGCTTCCCCCTCCCCCGCCAAGTCTCACCCCCCATCACAACAGAATAATTATTTTCTATTGATAAGTTCTAGCAATGTACATTCCAGTTGTTATCTCTGGAAAAAGTCCATGCATGTGTCAGGTTTTGGTGTCATCTGCCTGAAGACTTCTAAACTCCATTGATATTCTGAGGAGGAAATTTAGGGTGTTATGTTCAGAGTGCTGAACATCAGTCATAAGGAGGAAAAATGCACATAATAGGTTTCAAATGCTTTTTTGTAACCATCCCACTGCAAGCTAAACTGCACTATTTTTATCAAGATTTTCTGCTCAGTTTGAGGGGTTCTGTCTAATGCACACTGCAGGAAAATATGCAGTGGAATGGAAATGTAAAGATCTGCAACTGGAGAAGCATAATCTCTTGCAGCAGAATAGGCTGGTGTCTGTCTGGAGAGGTGCTTTTCAGGAGGGATCCTGGTGGAGCAAGTGGAACATGTGTCCTTGTCACAAAGACAGTGGCATCCTGGGCTGCATTAGGAAAAGCATTGCCAGCAGGCTGAGGAGGTGATCCTTGCCATCTCCTCAGCACTGGTGGGGCTCATGTACAATGCTAGGTCCATGTCTGAGATTCCCCATACAAAAGAGACATGGGCTCACTGAAGTGAGGCTGCTGAAGGGATGTGAACGTGATTTACAGCTTGGAGCATCTTTCATATGAGGAAAGGTGAGAAAGCTGTGGCTGTTCAGCCTGGAAAAGAGAGATCATGGCAGGAGTTTATCCAAGTGTACCTGATGGTGGGGAGTAAAGAAGACACTGGTACAGGTTACCCAGACAGGCTGTGGAGTCCCCATCCTTGAAGACATTCAAAACCTGATTTGACATGGCCCTGGGCAACCAGCTCTGGCTGGCTGTGCTTTGAGCCAGGGGCTAAACTAGACAATACCTGGACCTGTCTGCCAGTCTCAACCACTGTGTGATTCTCTGAAGTAATGCAGTGAAGAGTAGAATTAAAATGTAATTTTTGTGAATGTTGTTTGCTTGTACCATCAAAAGCTTCATTGAATATCAATTAAGAATTATTTGTTTAAAAGGAGCCATGGCTATCATGTTGTGTGCTGATTCTAAATCTGTCCCAGCTGCTAAAAGCAGCTGAAGTGTGTAATGCTAATTCAAAAGGCTCTGGAAATTCTTGGCTCTGAGACCATGCCCAGAATGGCTCCTTGTTGCCAAGTCCAGCAGAACTGTGTGAGACAACAACCTGCCCAGAAAATACAACTGAAGCAGACATTTTCATCACCTGAAGAAAGAGCCTATTGAAATGAGCTTCTATGACAAAAAATAGGACTTGTCTTTCTTTATAAGTTTTACATCGTGCTGCCATATATAAATAAATAAATGATAAATCATAAATAAATGATCACTCTCAATCCTATTATATCTCCTGGCAACACAGGTGTGACCTGACTGAACCCACTACCCCTTTCAGTAGAGTATCGTCCTAGCCAATGAGTGCGTTTACCAAATTCTATCTACATTAATTATATTCTACATTCCTGTTTAAATGGTCCCCACAGTCTTGGTTGGCTACTGTATTCCTCATTGCTCCTCCTAAACTGTAGCCAACTTTTATTTAAATTCCAGCTCTGGTATTTAAGCTGGGGCAGATGTCTTTGTGTGTCACACACAGAAATCAGTGTATCAGTGGAAGGGAGGCTCATAATGTTACACGTTCAGATGGGCTTCCAGAGCATGTGTGACTCCTCTGCCATGGCTACAGGTCATCATTTGTCAGCAAGCCATCAGGGATGAAATCCTAGCCTCCTAGAGGCTGATCAGCAGTGCTGGTTCTCCCAGCTGTTTCCCAGTCTGTCTTGGAAAGAAACTGTTGTCTCACGTTCTGTCAAGTGGTAAATACAGGCAATTAAAACCTGGCAAAAAGAGATCACTGAAGACATTTTGCTATTACTGTTAGTGTTCTTAGTATTCTGTGATGTTAACTGGATGGTTTGGTCTGTATGTTACCATTTTTAAAAATGCATCGAGTTACCTGTAATTAGAATCTGGACTCGACAACTTTGGCGCAGCTTCAAAAGCTCCATGTGATGTTACTCTGCCAATAAGAGAAGACTCTGCAAAGTGTTGCTGGGATTTTCTTTTTTTTTTTAGGAAGACTACTGTTTTACTTAATGAAGCATATTAAATACTCTAATAAGGCATTTTTTTCATGAAACTCAAAATCATGAAAAGTCAGCATTATTGTATATTGTAAACCAAAAACCTGTAATGACTTGAAACATTAAACCTTTTTGACAACTCAGGTTTATATGGAATGTATGAATAGTATTTATTAGCAAAATTTTTAAATTCAGGTATATACCTCTTACATCTTCTTTTGAAGTAGTTCACAATTATACAAATTGATGTTATTCTGCAGAGAAACAACATCTCTTATTTGAAAGTTTTTCACAGAATCTTCCTGCAAAGGTTATTTTTCTCTACATGAAAATTGCACCATCTCACAAATTAGACTCTTTGTAAACAGTAAAAATTCCCCAGTGCCCAGCATTATGCTCTATTTTTCAAATCTTTAGTTAAGACATGTCCAGAAACTGATGCAGGAGTCAAGGCCCTTTGACACCAGCAATCCCAGATTTGTGTAAACACTTGAAAGGAGCAATACACTTATCCTTATGAAGGTTCTATTCCACAGTGATAATGTATGTGTAATATAATTAAACTTCAGAAGGTTTTGGTACCTTTGCAGTTCACAGGCAACCAATATCAAACACTGAAGGACTATGGGTGGAGATATTTAATTCAGTATTGTTATATCCAGTGGGTGAATACTTTTAATTCAACTATTGCCTGGCTGCCAAGTTTTTAGTTCAACAGTGTCTCTTGCTGCTCCCTAACCAGAATGCATGGTACTAATTCTATTTAAAATGTCTAGGTGAATTACATTTGCAGTATGCTGTAACATATGAAACATTTGTAAATGTTGCAAAGAAAAGCCAGAACCTAGAAAAACACTAGCAATATAAAAACAAATACTTTTTTGAAGTCACTAGGAACACAATTTAATCCTTAAAGATTAATAATTTTGAAAGGACTGTGGTTCACATTTGCAAACATATTTCTCCATCCTCATAGATGCTGATGCTGAAATCCCTGGAGCCCCTGGTGCACCACTAGATGTGCAGTGCTTGGATGCCAACAAAGATTATGTCATTGTCTCCTGGAAGCAACCCGCTGTCGATGGAGGAAACCCCATCCTTGGATATTTCATTGACAGGTCAGTGAGTGTGCTGGACTGGAGAATTCATATTGTTGCTCATTCCAACTCAAAAAACTAAAGGCACATTGCAAAACATGAGATAAAACAAGTTAATTGTTTTCATTCTTGTTGCTGGCCAGAAGAAAACTGTTGTTGTTGTTGTTGTTGTTGTTTGGCTGGCCCTGATCTAACTTTCATGGAAATAATCACATCTTGCTTCATTTAATTGCATAGAAAGGATTCTGCCAGATATGCACAGCTCAGCCCTTGCTGCTTCCTCAGAGGCATGAGAGGCCTCGGGATTTTGTAGTGTTGGGTAGTTCTTCTCCATCAGGCAGCTGTGGCTCCTTCAGTACCAGGGCTTTCTTGCCTCTCTCTTAATAGTTACTATGCACCAGAAAGCAAAATATTATCTCAAAGGGACTTGGATTTCTTTCCCAAATGCTGTTGTTATTCCAGCTCTTAGATTCACAAGATTCATGGAAATTATTTTTAAAAATATGAACCCTCCAGGTGTTACACACAGTGGCAGGATCCTAGAAGCCTGTGATTTAAGAAATTAAGTCAGTATTTTGAGACTTGCAGTGATTTTCAGTGATTTTCAGTGCTGGTAATATTTGTTTGAATTTTAATATGAGGTTCCTCTGAGTTTATTCAAATGTGTGTAAAAAACACTCAAACATTTTTATATATATATATATGTATATATACATATATTTATATGTGTGTATGTGTGTGTATATATATATGCCATTATATTATGCCTTTGAATATGCATTAAGTATATCTCTGTAAAAAGAGGGTATTGCTTTACGAAATAAATGCAACACTCAAATACAACTTTACTGTATTTATAACTTTTGAGTGCCAGTCACTGCTATAACAATGCTCTGCTAGATCTAAGATATGGCTCTTTAACATTCATTGAAAAATCCTAAACAAAAGTCAGGACTAAACTCTGAACAATAATATCTCATTTTAATGCTAGGCTGTTAAGGGATCTTAGCCCTGAGAGTAACTGCAAGAGAAATGGCATTCTGCTTTTTCTGTTTTGTTCGCCTTGTTTATTCTGCATTTGCTCCCGAATTCAAAGCTGTGTTACTGCTCTCCAGTGCTGGATCCCACTAAAGGTGGGATTTATTTAGGGACCCAAATATTCAGCCAGGATAGCCCCTAACTGCCTCATGGATGAGCCAGCAGGACCGGTCTGTGCTAATGGCAGAAGCAAAGCTTGAGCATCCCTCACCCGAAACAGACACAAGAACTACAAAATCACCCTGAGTGGGATGGTAACAATTCTCAGGCAAGATTCTTGCATGTACCAAGAAATCTGGGTAGGAGCTGTACCCTTCTCTTTGTCAGATATCTCACCAGATAATCTCTTCCAAGCTGAAAGGTCATGTTTCTGTTGACCATGTTGCTGGATACAGGGAAGCCATCACCATAGGCTTCTCCTGCCTCCCTGGGTTGAAGTGGCTATTCTCATATCTTCCTTCTGCCATAAACCAGCCTCCTGACATGTGTGAGGCTTCACAGGTGTGGGACCAGCAGCACCACGCTGGGTCCTGTCATTGTAGGGACTGCAGCCAGCACACTGCAGGCTCCTTTGGCAGCCCCAGTGGTCTGGTCACTGAAGCAGAGCCCGACTTTAACCCCATTCACAGCTATCTCAGTGCTGGGCTGGTCCCAGAAGTCGCAATGGGGGTTCCTGCACCCCATGAAGCCCAGCATCTTGTGGGATGTACAGTGCAGCATTGTGCAGGAAGGATGAAGTAGTGTCCTTCTGGCAACTGCAAGGGATGCGTATTTCCTGTCCCTTCAAGTAAGCTAAGCTGACACTCCCTAAGCATACTTTGGAGGGTTGAAACAGTGAAGTGAGTCTGCTCTTATCCCTTTTTCAGTTCAGGAAAGAAGGGGTGCAGCTGTGAGGGATTTAGTGCATGCCCAGCTGGTGCTTCAGCCTGATGCCTTGGTGCAGCTGCTTTGATGTCACCAGTATATAATTCTGCTGAGGAAACTGGTACGGACCAGGCAATGAACCCGAACAGATGGTGAAGCTGCAAAGGCATGGGGGTGCCCTGAGTTCATGTTTTTCCCTTCCCAGCACTGCTCTTGCTGTTTGTATTTTTCAGGTGTGAGGTTGGCACCTCCCACTGGACCCAGTGCAATGAGAATCCCGTGAAGTTTGCTCGTTTTCCTGTCACTGGTCTGATTGAAGGCCGTTCCTATATTTTCCGAGTCCGAGCTGTGAACAAGGCTGGTGTCAGCCTGCCGTCCCGGGTGTCAGAGCCTGTGGCTGCTCTGGATCCTGCAGACAGAGCCAGGCTTAGAAGTAAGATGTGCTTTTTACAGGTTGCATGAGAGGTTTAAGAAATCACAACTCATTAAAAAAAAAGTATTACCATCAACTCATAAGCCTTCAAAATCCCACCAGAGGGAGCAATGCAAAGCAAAAATATCCTTTGAAGACAGCTTTGCCAAGAAGAAATCATCTCAGTGCTTTTTGCACTAAGTGTTCTATCTGCTGAAATGACTTTGGCTGGCTGCAGTGCTATGCTCCAAACTTGCAGGAAGGGGTGGGGGGGGGAAGGCACAGGAGAGTTTAATTGCCTAGAGAGTCTTGCTTTTGTTCTACCAACAAAAGAGCTGAACAGATCCTGTGAATAGTCTCTCTCTGAGCCACAGACGAGGGTGGCTGATGCTGTTCTCATGTGAGAATCCAAGTCTTGCAATAACATCAGAATGATACCAGGGCAGCCCAACAGATCCCAAGCTCTCTGCTTTAAGGTTAGCATTCTACAAGTCAAGGATATTTCTCCCGTGGCCTCACAATGTCCCAGACATTTTGCTTCCAAACCCACCTCTCTACGCATATGGCACAATCATATGCCTAAAATAAATTTCTACTTCTATTCAAAATCTATTTCTACATGTTTCTGAAGTTTTACAGTTCAAAATGATGCAATGTGAAGGGGTATTTCATGCGAAGCTGCAGTGCTCCCATGGTCCCAGCTTCTATGAGCTACTGTGTGTAGTGCTGCAGCCAAATGATCTAGGTTCCCATTCAAGATAAAACAAAAGGCCAGAGGAAGGAGACTTGGCACTGCCAAGAAACATTGCACTCAGTCAGACGTGTGAAACCCTAAGCCTGGGGAGGGCAGAGGGCTCTTCTTCTCAATGGGCAGCATGAAAGCTGTCACAGGAGGTGAAGTCTGGGTTTGGTGGCCTATTCCTGTTATATCTCCTCCTCTCATCCCTCATAATTTTGCTCCCCACCTGCCTCCTCTCTTCTTTCATCTCCAAATCAGATCAGCCAATGTAAGGTGAACAACGTGGAGGCGGAGAACAGCGTTTACAAAAATAATCTCTGAAAGTGCACTGACCTGGTTGAAAGCTGCATAACTGCAATAGTGTGATAACATATTGGTTGCTCAGAGAGACACCCGAGTTTATCTAGTGAACACGCTGAGTCAGGCTGAGCTGTTACTGTTTGTGACTGTGACCCATGATTTACAAGCTGGTAAATGAGAGAAAGTGGTTAAAAAGAGACAAGATGCAGCCTGCAGGAATTTGGCTGTTTCTTTAATAAGTGAGCTGTTAAACCAAAGGAATAGAGGGTGGAAAATAAAGCTGAAACTAATTCTCTGAAAATGATGAGCTGAGTGAACCAAATACCTCTGCTTGTCACCTAGGAGACTTCAGTGACATTTCAGGAAGGAATAGATGTTTCAGTGGATTTTCTAGCTATGTTAAATGCTGAGCTGCTCTCAATATTCAAGCTGGTAAGGCTACAACTAGCTTGGGTAACTAGCTTGCTACATGAGCAACAGCCACAGCATTAACCAAAAATGGAGCTCTTGGGGATATTGCAATTGTTAGTTTTGAACCACAAAAGAGTCAGTTTTCTCATTGTTCTCATTGTGTTATTTCTGACATTTGTTTCAGGTCACCCTTCTGCTCCTTGGACTGGACAGATTATTGTGACTGAGGAAGAACCTGCAGGTAAACACAGCCCTTTTACCTACAAATGTCTAATGTGAAGCTGGTTCAGTAATTAGGAAAGCTCTGAGTGAGTTCAGTGGACTTTGGCACACACCCAAAATTTGTTGTTCTGAGAATCACTTGACCTTGAATAACTCAACGACTTGGTTTTTGAGGTGAAGTTTCATTATTCAGGACCTAATAAAATCATGCTTAGAATTAATAGAAGGAAATTTAAACCCAATATTTAGAAGACTTTTAACTCTACATTATAAAAAAAAAAAAAAGTGCTGAGTTATATTGATAGTCCTATTTTTAATTATGATGCTAATTCTGATACAAAAATGGAAGAATTAAATCCAAGTTCCCTTTCCTATTCTTCCCTGTCCTTCAGAGGGTGTTGTTCCTGGTCCCCCCACAGACCTCCAAGTTATTGAGGCCACCAAGAACTATGTTGTGCTTAGCTGGAAACCTCCTGGACAGCGGGGCCATGAGGGTATCATGTACTTTGTGGAAAAGGTAAAATTGGACAAAATCAGAATCATGCTGAGGCAATAGTTTACGTTTGCTTTGTCATCTCTTCTGGACTTCTGGTTAACTCTCATTTCTGAGACTTGCAAATTAGGGCAAGAATTAGAAGTTCATCCAGATAACTGAAACTGTAGCTTAAGATAAACTAGGAATAAAAGAGAGATGGGAAATAGGAAAGTGGATGAAAAATGTGTCACACCCAATAATATTCTTTTTGAATTGTGTCATTGGCCTACCTGGAGTAGAAAGAATAAAACTCCTTCTAAAATATGAAAGCACAGAGCAAAGTCACATGCTTTATTTGTGTGTGTGTATATATATATATATACATATATATATAAATGCATGTTTATTTATATATATATGCATCTCATAAATGTATATGATAGACATATATGATGTTATATATATAATATCATATATATAATTATATATGTAAAATTTGTATAAATGAAGGTTGTCTGGCAGGACAGATTGTTAACATTTTGGATGGAAGCATTTTGCAAGAGTTTCTTGTCATCAGCACTTTCTATTCCAGCTGCCTTTTCATGTTCATCCTCTGCATTAGCTTTACATTTGCTCCACCAGCTCAACAAAGATCACAAAATTTCTGTTCTGATCTCCTTGAACAGAATCAGTTTTAATTTCAGTTTTAATTTTTAATTAATTTTTCAGAATCAGTTTTAATTTCACCTGCTTTCCTGAGGTGTTTATGCATGGCTGCTAGCCTAGAAAATTCTTCAGACCATCACCCTTCCTAGCAGCATCTCTTGGCTCATAACCTTTTTTATCAATGTTTTTTCCTATCAGTCTAGAGGTGTCATCGAGGGAGACATAAATATCTTCCCATTATGTGTTTTCCATCTCTCATACAAAATCTGATCTAAATAAACAAGTTTCACTTAGCAACAGCCTTAGAGAGGGTGAATATATGAATTTTGAGTTTCCATATAAGAAAGCTTTTTAATAATCGATTGCATGCTGAGTACTCAGCACTAATGTCACATAGTCAGATGAGAATTTGAATCCCTCAGAAACCAGAACCATTTACTTGAAATTATACTTAATGTAAATCAAAGCAAAAAATTAATCACTAGTATTAGTGGCATAAGTGATCATGGTATGTAGACTTTCTAGCCATGGAAGTAAAAACAATCCACAAATTAATTGCAATTTTTTTTTCTGGAAAATGAGGTTCAAATCATTATTAATTCTGAAAGCCACCCCAAAAACACCAAGAGTGTCTCAAGAGCATCTAGAAGCAAAGTGGTAATGTTAGGGTTTTGCTCTTAGCATAATGCTGAGTATCTGCAAAACTCATTTTGAAAGTGGTCCAGACTGGGTGCAGTTAATAACCATTTCCTTGCAGTGGAGAGGGTTTAGCTCTGGTATATTAAAACCAGTAAACTTTTATGTGTGTTTTCTGGAGTAAGTGAAGCTCTGTCAGATTCATAAGCTTTGAAATATGCTCATTCTGTGGAAAGCCCCAAAGAAGGGATGTGTCTCCCTGTTCTCCACAGCAGACATGAATTTGGTGGTCCAGGGAGCGTTGTGTGAGATGCTCAGCCTTCAGATGCTTCTGTTCTAAACGTGGTTTCTGG
>VYZP01015700.1:0-33984 GCA_013400635.1 Hypocryptadius cinnamomeus | reverse complement strand
GGTGTTATAAGTGTGACCCTTTACATGTTCATTTTGTTAATTTAATTTATTTTCCTCTTTATTTTTGCAGCAGCAAACTGTCTTTTCTCCTTGGCCGCTTGTTGTTAAATGTTCCTCTTGTATCTGATTTTTAGGATATTGGGATATATGTGATGCATAAAAAGGAGTATTTTCTATTGTTCCGGGACCAAAAACAGGTGAAGAGGTATTTTGAGGTATGGGTTGAAATATGGGGGAAAAATAAAGAGGGGGGTTTTGAAAAGTTTTAGGAGCCATAATTGGGGTGGGGGTACTTGGAGCAGTGCTGGTGGTTGGTGTTAGGGTATTCATAGAACTAGAGGCACTTTGTAAAACTGAAGAAAAACTTGAATGCATAGATTTGGATATTATTGGGAGGGGAGATGACACAGAGGAAGGGGTATTAGTAATTTGATGACTTTCACTTAAGGGTTGAGGTGATCTTGTCACCCATACGGGAACTGATGTTATAATTTGTCTTACACCCTCTTCTAGTGTTGGTATTGTGGGGTACAATTCTGGAGGAGGAGGAGGAGGCAGGGTCCAACCATTATTCTTAGCTTAACATTAAATCGCTATTACAATTGAAATAACTCAGAAAACACACTGCCACATTCACATATCTGTTTAAGGCTACACATAACCATCTTTCTTCTGGTCCATACCAAGGCCAATAGACAGGTCCCTCTGCTATACTCTCTTTGGGCCATATCTCAGTGCAGTATCTTACCATCTTTACTCTATCTAAGTTCTTTATTTCCTCATTAGCATCCCAATTACCTAACATTTTTCCTAATGGGCTGTTAGGTGGTATCCTCGTAAAAGTTTCCTTTTCTTTCCCCTTTTTAATAGTATCCTTTCTGGCACACTGTCCCATATTTTCAGGTATTTTGAAACTAATTTACTTTCCTCAAATCCAACTAATACTGTTATAGGAGTGGAATCGCCTAAATAATATTAATCAATAAAAGTAGGTATGGAGTTAAAATATAAAACAAGATAGAGATTGAAATTTTAGCAAAATAAATATATGACTTATCTTAAAGAAATAGGGTGAGAAACAAACCCAAAGTACTTACTGTAAAGAGATTAAATATGACTGAGCGTGGGAAATGAAACACTCATATATGGTGATTTTCTAGGAATAAGGTTGTGGTTTTCAAGTAATAAAAAAAATGGTGGGACGTGGGAATCGGAATAAAGATGGTGAATTTTAAGGAAATAAAATAAATATGGCGGATGGTGGGAAACAAGGTAAAGATGGCAGATATAAAGAAATAAATTAAAATGGCAGAACGTAGGAATAAAGATGTTGAATTGTTAAAGAAATAAGGTAATAAAATAAAAATATGTCGGATTAAAAGGAATTAAAGTAAATATGGCAGCTTTAACGCAATGTGGAAAATGAAATAAAAATAACTAAGTAAAGAAATAAAATAGTCTATTCAAAGAGGAATTAAATATTAAAGAGTATTAAGGATAGGGGAATTAGCAATTAGGAGTTTAACTAAAGATGGCGATTCCAAAAACTAAGGCACTTTTAACTGTAACAAATAATAATAATAATAATAATGATTTGTCACTTGTTTCACCACTTCAAACACCACTTCACGAAAACTCAAGATGCCGCCACTCGGCCTGTCACTCAAAACACCAAGCAATGAAAACTCAAAATGGCCGCCACTCGGCTTGTCACTCAAAGCACGAAAACTCAAAGTGGCCACCACTGGGCCTGTAACACAAAATCTCTAAGGAGTGGTAGGAGGACTTTTGGAGATCGCCCTCACCCCGAACCTCACTCCCTATATATTCCACCCCAACTTGAGCCAGTTCTAACCTCCCTCCCAGTCCTAGTGACTGAAAGGGCCCTTCCACAGCCAGCAGCCCACCTCCCCTCTGCGGGTCACGGCTCCTACGAAGACTTTTCAGCTACCCCCTACAACCCCCTTTAGCTGGGTTTCTAGCTCAGGGTGAGCCTACTTCCCTCCTATGACCCCCTTCCACTAGAGTCCTAGTTCGGAGGGACCCTACTTCCCCTTGGGTTGGGCACCCTCCCCTTCCCCGGCCTCGAAAAGGGGCACTCCCCCACATGGTGGCCATCCTGCCAAGTGGTATCAGTGCAAGAGTATTCTCTCCCACCCCCAAGGTCCTAGTTCCCCAGGGACTAGACTCCCCCGGTCTATCCCTGAGGAACAGCCTTCCAGGTGGTTTTAGTTAGCAGTCGGAGCTCTACCCCTCACCAGGCAAGTCCAACCTACTAACCCCCCCCCAGATACCCCTGTGACCCCCTTCTGCTGGGATCCTAGCTCAGGGTACTGAGTGTGCCCCCCTCTATGACCCCTTTGACTGGGATCTGACATCGAGGGGGAACAGCTCAGGCCAATGACTAAAACCACCCCTAGGAGCCTCCAATCTCTGGAGGAGCGGGAGCCTGTGGGGGTAAGGGTGGCTATAGGTAGGGTAATTCCTGTTTCCCCTACCCCCGGGGTCCATAGGGGTAGACTCACTCAGTAACAACATGGGCTTCCCTCTGTTCCCGGCTGGCCCCCTCACGGGAGTCTGGAACCGCGGTACTGGGAGGTCCGCATTCACTTCGGAGGTCTGTATTTACAGCCCCCATCTCACTCACACTCACACACTTTGCACCCCCTGTGCCTTAAACCCCACTCCCATTGCTCAGGGATAACGCGAGCCCCGCTCCCTCTCGGAGGGCTTAGCTTTTTGAGTTCCTTTCCCCTTTGGAAATAGGTGCGTTCCCTTCCGCAGTCCAACGTAGTCCAATCTCTGGCAGCCAGAAAGGTGGCTGGACACGTCCCCCAGGTCCTGGGCTACCCCGGACCGTTTTAGGCCATGGCCTATCCCGGATGAGTCCCCAAAAGATGTCGTGAATGAACGAGGCCAGATTTCGAAGACAAATGAAAAAGGCTCTTGTTTATTTAAAAACAAGCCTAAAGGAACAGAGGGTCCAAGATAAGCTTGAACCCCCTCACAACAGCTCAAAGAGAACAACGTGTTACCAACACACTGGGTTCTCTCTCCTGCGAACTGATCCCACTGCTCACAGAACAGAAAGAACCCCGCCCAACTGAAAAGCCCCCTTTTTATAACAACCCTTAGGTCCAGGATTGGTGGGATTTGGATCCGCGCATGGATTGGTGGAATCTCGGTGCTCTGATTGGCTCTTAGCGATATTCATTCTGGGCCAATCATTTCTTCAGGGCGTCGAATGATTGGTTGTTTTCTTGGTCCAATCACTCTTCACCTCGTCTGTCCATTGCCTCCACCAAATCCTGGACCCCCTCCCCCCTTACAACAAACAACTCCCTATTTTTCCCAAAACCAATTGAACCAAATTCATAACAGGTGGAATAACTGAGTGGGCAGGATGAGTGCCCACCCGTCCGCTCAACAAAGGGGGATTTTTGTCCAAGTTGTGGGAATCCAAGAGGGTTGTTGAAGAAACTGATTCGTTGGTTGTTTCTCCACTTCCCTTGGGTGTCTCCCTGTGATGTGACCTCTGTTCCCTTTTGGGACAGAGTTGGAATAAAACTGACTGATTTGACAAATCAGGGAGACACCACTGCATCCACACATCTTTCTTCATTCGTTGTAATTCGGCTGACTTTAATTGAGATGGGGGGAGTGGACAAATGACCATCGAGTTCTACTGCAGTTACCTTGTCCCTGTCTCCCCAAATTTTTTTCCCTTACACTGGGAGGGTCATGCAGAGCAGCCCGCACTGTGCAGGATAGCCAGGCTCTCCTGAGCCTTCCTGGATCTCCACAACTCTCTTGGCACCCTAGCCCTGACAACACTGGCCATACTGGCAGGGACCCTTCCCTTAAATCCTGTACCCCAATTCTTTCCCCAGAAGTTGTTAGGTTTGAGGTTCCTCCCTATTCACCCTCTTTGCGTTATCCTTCTGCCCAACCCAGCAGTCCTCAAAATGGCTCCTGGAGGACACAAGATGGCGGGGACTGCATGGTTGGTCCTCTCCCTTGTACTCCTTCTCCCCATAATCCCTTTCACCTTTCTAATCCCTTTTTTCCTTCAGACCCTCCCCTTCTTTTCCCTTCAGATGCCCTCCACCCTGGCTCCACTTCCGGAAGTCGTGTGAGGGCTCCCGCCCCTTCATGCTGCTGCCCTGCCTCTAGCCTCTTCTTCTTCTGCAGTTCCCATGCTTCTCCTGGTTCTCATGCTCCCCCTTCTAGTCCCATGCTGTCGGGACTGAAAGCGAGGGGCCTGAAAACCCAGGGGACCCAGAACAAGAGGCCCTCACTGTAGTGGCTCCTGTTACTTCTAGGATTAGGAGAAGTACGCTCCCAGAATAGGACCTCTTCTCTTACCAAAATAAAAAAGAACTATGTAAAGCCCAGAAGGAGTTTGGTAGGAAAAGCGAATACTTGAAAGGCTTGTTGAAAGCTACCTTCTCCTCCAACTTCCTGGTCCCATTTGACCTGAAAGATCTGTTCACCTGTCTGCTATTCCCAGCAGAGTATCACATCTGAACCTGCCTTGCGGCACAGGAGAGGCACCAGTCTCCTGCCGCCTCCTTATCCCTCTTTGTCCCTCTCTCAAGTTAGTACCAGCCATGCTAACTTTGGCCCTAACCTTGCTCCCTGTCCACCTGCGCCCCCTTATCCCAGTTCTTCTCCCTTCTCATTAAGTTCTATGGACCAAAATGGTGCCGATCTCTCGCCATCTTAGGACCCCTCATTGATAATCAAAATGGTGACTCCCCTTCATATTTTCTTGTTCACCTGGTTCCTCCTTTGCAATGTGCTCCAACCCTGCATCACTTTAGGAGTGCCACAAGCACTGAAAACTAGACAATGGTCCAGTTTACCTTTCTAAGCAATTCAGAGGTTTCCTGGACCAATGGGGCATCAGACACCACAGGCATCTCTTACAACTCAACAGGACAATCCATCATGGAAAGGGCCCACTGAAACATCAAGCGGGTCCTTGATCAGCAGTGTGAGGGGGATCAAGACCTCATTTCCCATTGAGAGGTTCTGTAAGGCTCTGTGTGTTATTAACTTCCTGAATAACTCCTTTACAGAACCAAACCCCCCCATTGTCAAGGACTTCTCCAATTCCACTACAGCTTATCTTGAGGAGAAGCCACCTGTGCTGATCAAGAATCGCGAAATGAAGCAAATCCAAGGCTTTCTCCCAGTAAGTACTTAAGGGAGAGGGTATGCTTGCATTTCAACAGGTGCAGGCCCCAAATGGATTCCAGGAAGATGTATAAAATCGTATTTGGACCCTGTAACAACTTCAGAGCTGGACTAGCCAAACCACCAATAGAACGACAAGCAACAAATGGTAGCAGCATGGTGAAGAAGAAGAAAGAAACAGAGACAACCTAACATCATCACCTGTGTCCTAATCAGCAAAAGGTAGTTTTACTTGTGGTGTGGTTTGTGTCTTTACTTGTTGAGTTCTTTACTGTATTGGATTTTCTGTTTGAAAAGGTTCATTCTATGTACCCCCGTATTATTTCCTAATTTCACCCTAAGTTGTGTATTCCCCGTTTCCTTATCAATCACCCTTGTGCCTGCCCCTATTTCCAGACTCTTCTCTGTCACTCCTCCAGACCCTGGTCCTGCAGCTTGTCTGTTATTGTTTCCCTTCATCTAGAATCTTCCCTGTCATTTATGTAATCCAAATCCTCCCATTGGTATTTTGTGTATACTATCCTCCTCTCATATACCTTATTGGTTGTATGATAATGTTAGTCCCTCCTTGTGGGAGACGGCCATGAGGAAAACAGGGCCGGGATGCCTTGGGAGAACACCCTTGTTTAAGTCAGGGTGAGGAAGTGAAGCAATCTCCCAGGACTCGCTGCACCCCCATGTAAATGAACTTCTGCCTGCCAACTGTTGCTCACTCCCCAGTTGTACCATCTTCTGTGTTCCTAGTTTCCCCACTGGTCCTCCCCAAAAGACCAGCTCCCTTTTCTCTTATTGGTTCTGCCTATATCACCCCACTCTAGCTCCTCCCCTGGGCCCTCTCCCCATTGGACTGCTTGTGGCCTGATCCCTCCTACCCTTCTCCACTTATGTACCCTAGCCCCTCCCTCACTCAGGGTTCTCCAGTCTTGGATCCCTTCACTAGTGGTTATGTTCCTGCTCTGTGTGCTCCTATTCTTCCTCCTTGAGCCCTGCCTACCTCTACCATTCCTGAACCCTGTATTTAACTGCAATAAACCCTAGTGATTTTACCAAGTGGAGAGTCCTCTCATCTCTGGTGAGGCAACTATTACACTGTCCAGGCTCGGGTGTCTGGTGGGCTGAGGGAACTGTCGGCACAGCCTGAAGCAGAAACTCTCTTGGGTCAGCGGGCATCCCAACAGCACCTGCCCAGGGAAGCACCCGCCCAGGGAAGCACCTTTCGGCGGGGAAGCACCCGGGCAAGCCACCCACACCTCTTCATGCTCCTCCCTTGAGTTAGCCCATTGGTTGTAAGGCTGTCTCCTTGCTGGAGTAAGTCCCCATTTATAAGTTTGTGTAACCCTGTGCTCTGTGCTCTTCTGCTTCTGCTCCCTCCCGGCTTGCTACGTTGTACTGCCTGTTCCCTCCTTTCAGGGAAGGAATAAACAGCAGCTTGGAAGCTACAGACAGAGAGACCTTCTCTTTCTCATTTGCCTCTCAAACTTGATGAGGACCTCTCTGGGTGCCTGCTCGGCCAGGGCTAGTGAAAGGAGAGGTTCCTGCTGGTGGCCAAACCGCTATCTTCAGCCAAGCCCAAGGGCTAGAGGTGGGGAGCGGCCGGCACCACCAGCATCACCCTTCCACCCGAGATCAGAGGTGTGGTGTCATTTACTAACCTGAGTTACATAATAATCACTCTTCTGCTATTAGCCATTCCCGTTCCTCAGCTTTCTGTCCTCACCCCTTCTCCTTCCTATGTTTTTAGTTTAATAAAAATGGGGAGTGTTTAATAAAAACAGTGGAGGAAGGTGGTAGAGAGGAAGGATTTTGTAAGCTTTTCATTCAATTGTTTAATTTTCATTTATCTTAATTTAATAATTTTCAAGGTTGCAGCCGCACTGCCTTGGGAAAACATCATGGTGCCCCCCAGCCTCAACACTGGATGTTCTGGATGATCCTTGCTATGACCACCACCACTGCAGCGATTGTCCAGCAGCCCAGACAGAATGTTTGGGTCACCCTTGCAAGGTCTGTCCAACAGGACAATTTCTGCGTGACCATGGACACTGTGGAGGATCCTTTGTCTATGTGCCTGGTTGGAATACCTCTCAAAGCAGATGAGAGCCCTCTTACAGGTAAGGGCTGACTCGGTGGGTGCCTGAGACAGGTGGATGAGGACATTGCCACATGCACCAGAGGAACCCCAAGAACTGGATCTGTTGAAGTTCTGCCTAGCGCCACAATGCATCTATTTTGGCTGTAAGAAATAAGTGGGGGCTTTATATAGTTGGCTAAAAGATGTGACACCTGTCAAAAAAGTTTACATGAGAAACTGTTGTGTTCCACTAAATAGTTATTTAGTTGTTCTTTTGCACTGGGTGATTGGGTATTTGCACTGAATAGCTTATGTTACATCACGTGGTTTGTTATCCCTTTTTCCCCCATCACATGGTCTTTCCCTCACCCACCCCAGTCCCCCCCCGGTGGTCTGTCCCTTGGTTACCCCTCCCCTCACCACTCCCTCTGGTTTCCCATTGGCTATGGACCTCTTCCCCTATCCCCATCTATGGGACATATAAGCCCCCTGCCACCCAGGGAACACTCTTTCTCCCATGGGTTTTGTCCACCTCGTGTGTCTGTTGGAATAAAGCACAACGTTTCCCACGTGGAGGAGAGCGCTTCTCTATCTTTTACTCTCATCTATGAAGAATCGTGTGGGCAAGGGTCTATAGCTAGCTGGAGTGGACCCCAACAGCCCAGGAAATACAATATCCTCAAGAAACTGGTGCAATTACACCACAAGACAACCATCCTGGTCCTCATCCCAACCCAAGGTGCTTCCCTGAAAAGTGTTGCTGAGCTTGGAATGGCATTTCATCATACCTCCAAGGAAGGCCATGCTCCCTTGGCCGGCTTACTACCCTCAACGCAAATATCACCTTAATCCAAGACTGGAGAAAACAGAATCAGTTGACATGCCAAATGAGAGAGTATGCAGAATTCAATGAAGATTGTGATTCTAAGATTTATAATTGGAACAAATCCAAGAGGTTCACAGCTTCAGTATTCTTACCTTGCTTAGCTGCTGCTAGGGCCCTTGGTGAGATTTCCCACCTGCATTTCCTGCAGTGTCAATCTCTTGGACAACATGCACTGTTCCCTGCACAAGAAACTCCTTGAGCACTTTGTTGTAGGCAACAAGTGGCTTCCCATGGAGATCAGCCTGATGCCAGACTTCCAAAGGGTTGAAACACCCAACCTCTGTTGGCACCAGGGTAGCCCTGTGTCAGTGTAGTGGGTTGCGACCTGAGATTCAAGGAGTCCTGCTGGTGGCCCTGGAGAGAATATTCATGCACAGAGCTGAGCTGGTGGGTGCTTGCTCATACAGCCTTTTATGGCCCACTTTGTATATTAGGAGTAGTTAATAGTTAAGTGTAAGCAGTTAGTAGTTAGTGCATTAGTAGCAGTTCTGTGGTTAGTGCATTTCTCATATGTAAATGTAGAAGTAGTTAATCTGCAGCTCCCACATTTGTCCCCAGGAACCTGACCCTACGTTTTTTGCTATGTTTCAATAAAATGTAGTGCTCCAGAATGTGGATTGTGCAAGTTCTTTTTGGACTGGACAAGACCTATATGGCTGAACTGGTTCCAATCAGAAATTCTGCTTCTCTGCACCCAGTCCATCTTGTCTCAGATAATGAGCTGGCACGCAAGGGGCTTTTGTTACCAGAGAATTTCTGTCCCTGTAGTGCATCAGACTGCCTGGCCCTTCCCAGGGATCTGATGCCACCCAGCAAGGCACAGGGCTATCAGGCTGCTGTATCAGTAGGGTCATTTGCTGCTACATGTTTTGTCCAGATGAAGATGCAGGAGCACTGAGCTCATTCCCACTTTTTCTTCTATAGAGCTTCTTTTTCTTTTTCTTCAATAGAGCTCTGAGTGTCATGCCCTTTGCACAGCTCACATCATTTCCACACAGCAACAGATGGTATTCAATTGCTTGTGTGGTATCTGGAACACTTCACAGATGTTTCACTCTTCTTCCAATCCCTTGCCAACATGGTGCCCCATTCCTTCAGCTCTTAGCGCTGCAGCCACTGGACTCTGCTCTTTCTCCTACTGAAATACATCCAGGTGTTCACAGTGCAGGTGGCCTCCTAAAGCCCGGATACCATTTGGATCAAGCTCCCGGTGCTGCACAGACACATTACCCAAAGAAGTGGCAGAGAAAGAAGGCATTCCTTTCCTTGAACAGTGGCCTCCCTGTGACTTGGTTCAAACTTGAGGTCAATGGCCCTGAGAGCATCCTGCAAGTACAGGGCACAGCTCCAAGGGAGCTGATCCCATCTCACTGCAGGGGATCTCAAGGGGCAAAGCATCCCTGGGTCAAATCCCTGCTTTTCTATTTGACAAGGGTTTGTGGGAACTTTGTCCTGCTTTGTAAAGGGAGGCTCTGGAGGCCTATTCCAGAGCAGTGGGTCTGCATTTGTGGGCGTTGGGCCCCTAAGTGTCATGACCTTCACAGAGCTGATGTTACATTTCTGGTTTTTGGGGAATTTTATTGTCATCTTTATCAATGTTAGCAAACGGTTCAAACTTTTTAGGACAGCTGATATCACAGCACCTTCCTCAGCCTTGTGGTCATATTGCTTTGGATGCAACAATAGTTGTAGTAGCGGTAGGAATAATAACGATAATAAAAATAACAACAACAATACCACCTAAATCACATTGCATATAATTCTGTGATTTTCAAATGAGGGAAGTGGAAATCACAGTGTTCCTATTAGGCAGTTACCTGTTGGGAATCACAGGACGTTTGCCAGGGTCTTGAATAGACACATTGCTACAGCCTCAGGATGTCCTACATTCAATATTGTAAGACTCCTTTTAATTGAAGACATACCTATATGCATGCAGTGAAAATGTTCTGTCTGTTGTCTACTTTGTTTCTTAGTTTGTGTCTACAACTGTCAGGAAGGGTAAAAACCTATTGTGGGCAGCTACTGCTTTAATTTGAAAAAAACCAATTAAATTATGTGGTCGTCATCTGAATATATGACTCAGTTTTCCAGTGCTGCAGTAGTGTTCATAATTTCCTGTACTCTTTTATTAATTGCTCTTGCCAGGTTTTATCAAGAGGGCATTCGCTTTTACTTTGTACTCTGAACAAAAGGAAGCATTTCAGTGAGTTAGGAAAGGTTTCATTCAGTGTGTATGTATAGGAGAGAGACCAGAGTTTGGACTTCTCTGAAACGTTGCCATAATTGCAGTCTACCATACTTTTAGACTGTCAAGAATAAAAATCATTTGTACTCTGTATCTCCACAGCACAGACAGTAAAACATATCTCTAAGGCAAAAACTCTGTAAATAGCTGACTTGACTGATCTGTGTTCATTCTCCTGCATGCTTTACAGCTGAATTGTGTCCTAGCTTGCTAATTTACAGCCAACAGTGCTTAATTCTACGCAAGAAGTGCCAACCACCACTGTGAGAAAGAGCTAAAAAAAATCTTGAGCACAGTGTAAGCATTATTAACAGTTCACATTCACTTCTTAGGTTCATGTGCAAGTCAAATGGTGCACACAAGCACAAAACCCAGCCGTGGGCTACACAGAATAAAAAGGCATGCCAATTTAGTGCCAGAGTGTGCTCACAGATTGGATTTTGCAACTTTCAGCCCTTCTCTGGCTGTTTCAACCCATTTCTGTACGCTGATCAACATTATTATGAGCCACACTTCGTTATTGAATACAGGTTGGTTCTGTTTACATTCATCAAAACCATAAAGAGTTCCTCTGGGACTGATCATTTTCTCTGTGTACATTAATATCTTTATTAATAAAAACATTAAAATACTTTAAATTCAGTTAATTACAAAATTAGTTTTTTGTTTTTAATTTTCAGTTTGCAGCCAACAGAAAAAAAACCCCAGCTGAATCGCAGAAAACAGAAAGGATCCAGCATTTCTGCAGGTAAATTAAAAAAAAAATAAAGTTGTGATTTTTGAGGTGAAATATGCAGCTGTGTACTTGAAAATAAATTTTTAAGTTACCTTTACTGGTTGGAAGACTTTTGGTAACTTGACTCTAAGCAGTATTTAGTGTTGTGCTGAATCATTATTTGATAAGGAGAATTCAGAATTTCCTTTAGGGTTATGCCTTAGAGTATTGTGAAGCAAACAAGTATATGCCAATCTGTCTGTGTTTGGTGCTGGTACTTGCTTGGCAGTGGAATATTATGTGCCATTACAGCAATTATTAACCAACATCGGAGATAGAACCCTTTTAATGGGCTGTTTAATATCAGTTAGACTGAAAGAAGGTCTGAAGTGAATGGAAGAATCTGACTGTTTTGCCTTTGGTAAAACACCTGACACTTCAGCAGTCTGAGATGAGGACTGTAAGCTGTGTCAGCAGGGCACAAAAGCCTAGCACAAGTTTGTACACATTGTTCTTATATATGTGCTGACACAGTTTATGAGCTTGGCAAGCTGTGGCTCTGGCAGCATCCCTGGCCCACACCTTTCCCCTTTCCATGCTGTTGGCTCTCAAACAGAGGCTGTTTGAGGCTTGAACACCTTCAATGCTGCATTGATACACCTTCTTCTATCTCCACAGGCTCCTTCTTGGGGTTACTCCACGGACCTGGACCCTTTGCCATTTTTTAAAACTGAGTTAAATACCTCAGAATGACATTGGTGTCTTCATGAATAAGCTGTTTCTTAAGGTGCATCACACAGTGATTGCTGGTTGGAGAAGGGGATTCCCACTTAGAGGGACAAATGAAGGCTATGACTATCTGAAGGAGAGGGGAAAACTCAGAGTTCTTTTTGTGGTATTTTGTTCATTTTTTTTCCTTAGTATTTTCTTTGTTCTTTTCTTTTTTCTTAGTATGTTCATTCTCAATGAGAGTAATCAATGCACACAGAATGTGCATGAAAGTGGACTTGTGCAGCTATTAAATGGAAAGGGACTGTCTGTTGTTGAGTTTATTTCCACTCACCTGCAAAGAAATTGCAGCAAAAGGAGAGATCAGGTTGCAGTTTAGATAGAGCTGTGCAAATATGAACCTCTTAGTCAACTAAACATCCAGAATATCTGGAAACGAATTCTGGTGCTTAACAGAAAAAAAGTAAAATATAATTGTTTACTGTCTCCACGCCTTTAGCCATTGCTGTCTTGATGGAGGTGATACTGAGCCCACACTGCTGATTGTTGGATCTGTAGGAGATTTAGACCTACAAATTCTGCTGCTGCTGGAGTGCCCAGACTGAACACTATGCTGCAGAAACACTTCCCAAGTACATGGACTTGCTACAGCATTCCTGATGGGGCCACGGTAAATAATGGCAAAAATAATTCATTTGAACCTTAGGCTTAATTGGTACTTCTTCAACAGAAACACACAACTTTATGTTCTTCATATACCTCCCAAATAATACACATGCCAGTTATTAGTCGCATAAATGCTGGCTACAGAACACATACCAGGTTTTCTGCTGTTTTTATAAGACTGTAAACAGCTGCCTTCCCAGGCTGCTGTGAATCTCACAAGAAGGCATTGTAGAAACAGAAGGCATGAAGTTTTGCAAAGCCTGAGGCACCAGTTTCTCTTTAATCTCACTCTTATGATGTCATGAACCCTGGAAGTGGCCCCCAATGGCTTGGGGCTATTATCCAGACAAGTGAGGGATACCTGTACTCTGGTTCAGCCAGGCTTATTTCCTCAAGAATGATGGTGTGTCTGAAAGCTGAGAACAAATTATGCCTCATTTGTTCTGCAAGTTCGTGCTGGCAACCACCTTTCCCACCCACTCGGCCTCTGTAAGCTATAAATATGTCAACTGAGATGTATAGGCACTGGGCAGAGATATACATTGACATATTAAAAATATTTTAATATATATGAATGTATTAAAATATAGAAACATGCATATTGAACAAGAGCTTGTTCTGTGCCTCATCTGACAGGCAGAGCTGCCAAAGAGCCGAGTGCCTCTTACTATTGCATGGAGAGACTAATTTAACACTAATGAGAAATGAGGATATCAGGAAGCATCTTGGCACAGCCACTGCTGGAAACAATCTCTGAGCTCTTTCAAGCTTTTCCTATTGACAGGCTGCCGAGATTTGGCTTGTGGGATTCGGTGTGAGATCCCTGATAGAATGGGTTTGGTGGACAATGATAAATCACAGGTATCTTGAGTCTGGAAAGAAGGTGTCTAAGTAACTCTCCTCAAGCTCGTGTTGGCACACACGGGAGACATTCAGGATGTGGTTGGATGTGAACAGATTTACACAGGAACATCTTTAACGCTAGGCAGTAATGTCCACTAATATTTTGCTGGCAACATTTTATTATAAATGGCAAATCATTATCTCCTCCTTTGGTATTCAGTGTAATAACATTTATCATATTGAGTTATTTTGGTATTCATGGGGATGTCAGATGCAATTCCATAGGAATTACTGTTAGAATGAATGCCCACTAAATTACAATGGAATTAATATGAAATTAGATATAACGGTAACATTATTATCAAAAGAGGTCATCGTGATTGATGTGCTGTTCAAATGAGGATACCAAAAGGAATTACAGTCAGACCTGATTATTCCAAATCAGTTAGCAGACTCCATTTTTATGCAGATTACAATACATTTTCAAACTGATAAATCGGCCAGAAGTACTGGTAAAGAGATGTAGACCACTGCCAAGTTTTCCAAAGAGCTCCACTTCCGTATACTTGAAAATGGGATATTGAAGAAGCCAAATTGCACTAACATTAAATAAATAGTGAAAAATAAGAATGAGTTTATTCTTGATTTGGATTATGGAGATAATTGTGTGATTTTAATTTAATTTTAGATCCATGATGAAGGAGAAAGCATTAGTATTCTGTTGGTTCTTTTGGAATAAACACAATTTGCCGACCTTCTTGTGATCTGTGATCCAGGAAGTCTCTTCCAGTCTTGTGGTACAAATTCCCCTCCCTATGAAATGATGAAACATATAAGATCTTCTGTTTTGTTCTACAAAGAGCCCACAGACAAGGACATGAGCCATCAGTCCAATGTCAGACAACTGGGATTGGCAGGTTGGGCGTAGACCCCCAAAGATATTCACACTTTACTGATTTCCCTTTGCTGGAGAGCTTGGAACCCCACCATTTTACACGTTTGCTTGGACTCACCTCTTTTCTTCTCACGTCACAGATGTCAACCTGATTTTTGTTCTCTGGGTGCCAATAGCACAACACCCTCTGACTGCGTCCAGCCCCTCGCTGAAAGAATCTCTTAATCTCTGAATAAAGCCGGTATTTTTCACTAATGGAAGCAGCACATTTCTTGCCACCTACACTTGGTCCCATGGTTGTCAACAAAAGGTGCTTGTCAGCAAACAGTGAATTAGAGCCCAGAACCTGATGCAAAAATTAGAATTATTGCTCTGCAGGTTGATCTGAGTATTTTTCACAATAAAAACTATGGATTAGTTTCTCTGAGTGGGAACCTTTTAAATATTTGGCATGCATTGTTCCATATGTCCCACTGATTTGCATTGGGACTTTCTATTTTTTTGAAGTCACCTGAAGACTTCAGGTGTTTTCCTTACCTACGTTTTCTTTTCATGGAAAGGTACAAAATGCAATTAGAGGAGAAAATCCTACTATTTCAGCATTTAAAATTATAAGTCATATCTCTATCATAAAGTAAGTATAAACACTTGTTCCATGAAGATGCTGTGTACAGATACAAGCTGAGAGAGGTAAGGAAGAAAAAAATAAAAGAGGGAATTAACCACAGCTTTTCATGCAGACAAATTACACCTATGAGCAAGGATTTGTGGCATGGAGATGAAAGAAAATGCATATACTGCAAAATATACAGGTGGTAGAAGACATTTTTAAGCTCCAATTACACCAGGTGTTTTATACTTTGATTATCTTTATCTGTCCAGCCTCTGAATTAGGGGTTAATTACTGAGAGTAAATGGGCGCTTTTAGACAGAGTACCCTATCATGGCTTTTTCAGCTGATCAGCAGTGTAGCAGAGAGAAAAATTACACGGCTCAGGTTGGAAAAGACTGCAATATTCCTTGGGTTTTGTTAGGGATTCAGTTGCTTTATGAAACTGCAGGTCTGAAACTGAGACAAGTGAGGAAATTCAGTTCTCATTACATGTGGCTAAAGACAATTTCCAAGACAAACAATGGCACAAAGGTTTGGAATTCCTTAATAGGCAGGAGCAAAACTCAGCATCTCATAGTCTTAAATGGTCACAGATAGACAGGTGTTATTCCTTCCCTCCCTTTCAATATTTGGTGTAGTCCAGGAATAGTTTTCTTTCCTAAGATTTCCTCTGGTGTTTTTCTTAAGATGTGACTTATTTTTTTGTTTCTGTTTTTTTGTTTGTGTTTTTTTTTTGTTGCTTGGTTGGTTTTTTTTAGTTTGTTCAGTTGTTTTTTGGGGGGATGGAGACAATTATGTGTTCACTCTTTGTGTGTTTATCTTTTGCTGGTTTGGGGTGTTGGTTTTTTTGGTAGTTTTAAAAAAAAAAATTAGCTATTTTTTTCAAACATTTTTTACCTCTGTTTTTCTGTGTTGATACCTTTTTTTTGGGATTTTCTTACAAAGAGAAAAATTTGCACTGATAGATGTGAGATAATCTATGATAATCTATCCTTGAGGAAAACAGCAGTGCAACCTATTGTCCTTGTTAACATTGCTAACACTCTCCCTGAATGGTCATCTCTCTCTCTGAATCTGAATTATATTCCTGGGCAATGTACAGGTGAATGTCCCTGACTGCTGGAGGGTGTGTGGATTTACATTGTTGTAGTCTTTAAATACTCAGGAAAATAAAACAATGCATCCTTTCATCAAAACATAGGATTTTTTCTCCCTCAGCAATGCCAATTTTGCTCATTTCGTTTGTCATGTTTTTTAATAGATACATGTAAATATCCAAGAGGCATGCCTGATGCTGACAGGCACTGCACAGGACCTAAGGGTGACTTGCACTTTTAAATCAGCAACTGGAGGTCAGACATCCTTCTCTCCACCAATTGTGTTCAGCATCCAACACAGGAGGTGGTGAAGAGAATTCATTACGGTGTGTGAAGAAAATAATCTTTTACTGTTAATAAGTAAAATAAAATAAATATTATTATAGGAAATTAAGCATGTAGTTTACACACAGGCATCTGAACTCTGGAGATTATCCTCACACCTTATTTTTGGGTGGTTAACTGTAAACAGTGCCTTACAAAGTCTTAATTTCGGTGAGCTGACCTGGACATCTTCCCTTTGGTGATTGAGGACTTACTTGAGGGTTTGGCGGGTCCTTTCTATTACTGCCTGGCTAGTGGAGGAGTGTGGAATACCCCTTTGATGTTCAACTACCCATTCTTGCAGGAAATTGCCGAACACCTTGGAGGTATAGGCCGGGACCATTGTCGATTTTAATTACCTTGGGGATTCCCAGTGTGATGAAGGCCTGCACCAGATGTTTTTGGGCATCAGAGGCCTTCTCCCCTGTGTGGGCTGAGGCATAGATTACTCCCGAGAAGGTATCAACTGACACATGAACATATTTGAACCTTCCAAACTCTTGGATGTGTGTGACATCATTTGCCACACTTCACAGCTGTGGAGTCCTCTCAGGTTCACTCCTGAACCCAAGGATGGTAGGGAGGACTCGTGGCAATTCAGGCATGTGGCCACCATTGCCTTGGCCTGATTATGCCTCAGATGGAATTGGCGGATCAGGAATGTTCTGGTGGAATTGCTGATGCTTTATTTTGGCCTGCTGGAAGATGTTAGGTTGGCCAGCCAGCTGTAATGGAGTGTCTAGGGCATCTACTGTACTGTTACCTTCAGCAATGAAACTGGGAAGGTCGGTGTGTGACCTCACATGCATCACGTAAAACAGTTGTTCTTGGTGGGAAACTAGATGGATAAGTTTTGAGAGCAAGCTAAATATTGCCGGGTTAGAGACTTCTTTCAACACAGCACTTTCCGCTCTGGATACCACACCAGCTACAGAGGCTGAAGCAGCTATGATGTTAATTGACCCAGGGAACTTTCTGAAAGCCCTGATGACTGTGTCCAACTCAGCCACTTGAGGGAAGCCCTCAACTCCCACTGCTGAGTCTGAGGATCTTTCCAAGTCATCACAGACTTGTGGGACCCTCCGGATGTGTCAATGAAAACTGTCAAGGCTTTAAGGGGCCTAGGACTTTGTCTGTCTTTTGGGATCAAATTGAATTCTGTGTTAAACGATTTATGCCCAAAATAATGAATTGAAATTTTTCCTGGATAGCTATCTAGGGCGAACTGCAGGTTCTCGTTATCACGGAGCAACTGCTCAAAAGTCTCATTAGTTAATCTCATAATGGGAACGTGAATGCATGTGANTCATTCATTTTTATAAAAAAATCACATCCAGCCAACAATCAGCTGGGCCATCAGCTCGGCCACCACTCACTGTGGCCAAGTGGTACTTTTGAACAGCTGGTGACCAAGGAACACTCACTCTTTGATCAAGAGGGGGTCTTTTAGGTCCCTGTCCTGTTGTGTTGTGTTTTATATGCCTTGATTGTATAAGTTGTAGGTTAGACTGTTCTGTTTCCCCCTCTCTGTTGTAATGATTCTGCCCTGGTTCTCTCCTCCCTCTCTTGTTTTGTCAATCACTCTGTTTCCTCCCCAGTTACCCTAGGAACCAATGTATCCTTTCCCTGATCCCTCCCTGGTGCCCTGTCCGTTACTCGGTGACCCATGCCTTCTCTCTAGAAGCTTCCAGCCAGGGCGTCGAATGATTCAGGGACCACGGCCCCTCCCTAAAATAATTCCCGTTGGTGTTTTCCGAATGTCAGTCTTTGGTACCCCACTCCCCCCTGCAACCCTATTCGCCTGAAGTCCAACTCCACCCCTGTTTCCTCCCCTCTTTATAAACCCTTGTAAGCCCTTCATCCATGTCTTCAGCTGTTGGTTCCCCTGGGGGTTTTTGTCTCCCTGCCCGGATTCATTTAACCCAGATTCACCCCAGCTGGAGTCCACCCTCTTATTTCTTCTGCTGATTGTTGCCGCGAGCCATGTCCCTGAACAAGGCAAGAGCCTTAGATGCTCTCTTGACCTGCAAGGGTCAGGAGGGTGTCCCACAGCTGCTAGCAGTGCTGGCTTGCTAGGCAGGACCTCCCGAAAGGACAATCTTCCACAGCTGCTGCTTTGCTGTACCATTGGAAGATGAGCCCGTGGAGGTGTGGCAACTTACCCAGGATGATGAAAATGAAAGGAAGGTCAAGCCAGCAATGGTGGGCCTGCCAGTCTGTGAATTCCAATTGAACCTTGTTGAGTGCCAGTTGAGCCTCCTGAGTCTGGGCCCTTGAAGAATCCAGCTCCTCTCCGCACTTTTACAAATTGAAGAGAGGGGACAGATCCTCCGTGGTGAGCCCCAGCCAGGGCCTGACCCAGTTCAATGAGCCACACAGCTGATGGAGATCCCTTAAGGTCTCAGGCTTGTCCTTGATCACCAAGTTTTGTGGCATGATGGTCTTGTTGGCAATATCAAGGCCTAAATACCTCCAAGGCAGCAGCGATTGCACTTTCCCTTGTTCTAACTCAAATCTGGCTGCCGTCAAGGCAGTAATAGTGTCCTCTAAAACGGAATTAAGTGCATTGTTGTCAGGGGCACACACAAGTACATTGTCCATATAATGTAAAATGACACATCCCCCTGCTATGACGTGCACTGGGGACAGAATGTTAGCGACATACCACTGGCAAATCGTGGGACTATTTTTCATTCCCTGGGGAAGGACTTGCCAATGGTAGCGCGTCATGGGAGCCTAACTGTTGATGGAGGGTACAGAGAAAGCAAAACATGGAATGTCGGCTGGGTGAAGAGGAATTTGGAAAAAGCAATCTTTTATGTCAGTTACGGCCAGATTCCAGTTTTAGGGGAGCATTGATAGGGATGGCATCCCTGGTTGAAGAGACCCCATGTCCTTGATGACATAATTTCTTTTCCACAAATCATGGAGGAGGCACCACTTGTCCTTCCCCAGCTTTTGGATAACAAAAAGTGGGGAGTTCCAAGGGATATTTGTTTCAATGATATTTCCTTTAGCCAATTGATCCTCCATGGTTTGGGTGAGCGCACTTAATTTCTGCTTGTTCAGCAGTCAGTATTCTACCGAGACTGCAGTATTTGTTAGCCACTTTAACTTCTGGGCAGGGCCCTCCTCAGTGACCACCATTAAAAATTCGGGGGAGCCTCTGAAATTTCAAGTTTGACTCCTCATTGGGACATAGCATCTCTCCCCCATAGGATGAATTTGGAATTTAAAATGAATGGGTGTACAGGGGCCATTTGCCCATTGGGTCCCTCAATTTGGACAATGTTCTTGGATCTCCTAGCCAATTGGGTCCCTCCAACATCCAAAACCTTGCTGGACATGTTTTGCAACTTCCAATGTGATGGCTATTTGTGTGGTGGGATGACCGTCACATCCGCCCCAGTGCCTATCATCCTTTGCAACTGGATGGAATGCCCCCCACACTTAAAGCCACACCAAATGAGGGGCTTGTGCTCTCCTACGATTTCAGTTAAATAAGCTGAAAGCTCTATGTCATCAAAAAGCATATGGGGCAGTAGAATGGCCTGAGCGATGTCCTAGCCCTTCAGTAGGAAGTGGGGGGGGTAGACACAGCGTGCCATGAGAACGATTCACTCTGGGTCTGATGGTAAAAACCCTGGAGCAATTTTGGTCTCCAGGGGGAGGTGTGCTTGGTGTCCTCCACAACAAGGTGCTTACACTTTTCTGTCTTGCATAGGTGGAAGTTCAAGTCCAGGTTCAACCTTAAGTACATGTCAGTTCTGTGTTGGAAAAGTCAAAGGATTAGTGAGTTCAAGTGCATCCGCAACCTCCCCGTGGTCTGCCCCATTTGTGTCAACGCGCAGGGCAGTCCTGCGCTCCCCTGCTAGTTTTTTGATTGGGAGACTCACGCTCCTCCCCCTCCACCCACTTTTGGTGGCACTTTTCCTAAGAAAGGCATTTATATATAATGTCTTTGCTGGCAACAACGGAAGCATTTCCTCTTAGATGGTGGGTTGATTGACAAAACAGCAGCTGGAGCTGCAGTCCTGTCCTGTGGTCCCAGTTTCCTTTGAGTGTCTTCCAGTCCCAGCATTGCCATTTTTGTGCATTCTTCGATCAAGAGATCTAAGGCTGGTGGTGGTGCAGACCCCAAGATGATTTTCTGGCAAACCTCACTTGCATTGCTTACTTCTAAGATGATCTCTTCCTGTATATCCGAGTTTTCTACCTTTCTTTCCACCGCTGCATGGATCCGATCCATGAAATCTATGAAAGACTCAGAGGAAGACTGCTTTAATAAAATGAACCCTTGCATACGTTCTTTGATGGCATAATTTGAAAGGCCTTTTTTGCCGCCTCCTTTATGTGATCTCACAATTTCCTCGTCATTCCCCCCACCTGCTTTTGAGCCTGCTCCTAGTCACACTCACCAACTAGATGTTCTAAAGTGATGTAATTTTCTTCTGCATCAGTGGCACATTCAGGAATTTGCAAGAGCTGTGGAAGGAGGTCCCCTAACAGTCTCTTCCACGTTCTTTCCCATAATTTGTACTCAGATGGTGGGAGCAAGCCCACCAAAAAGTTGTTTTAAATCAGTGGGGACCAGCACATTGGATGTAAACATGGCTGTTAAAAGGCTCAGAAAAAATTTGCTTTTGTGGCCAAATTCTCTTTGGGCTCTGCAAAATTCCTTAATGTTTTGATAGGAGAAAGGATCCCATCTGGGGTGCTTTCCCCTTGCATCATAGGTGACTGGGGCAGCCAAAAAAAGGATTGTTGTTGTCCGGGTTCACAGACACCTCACTTCCTGTTCCCATGACATCGTGGCAACCTGGAGGCGGAGCATGGGAAACTGGAAGTGGGTGGGCAGGCTGAAGGGGTAGAGAGGCAGAGGATTGGGGGAGACTGGGGTGGAGAAATTTGAGGGGGTGGGAACTAATGATGTTATCATGGGGGGAGGAGCAGTAGGTGGAACCATGGGAGGAGCAGAATTAAATACCTCAAAGGAAGGGGTGGAGGCTGAGGAATGGGAGGAGTCGGGGGACAGGAAGGGACGAGGTAACTGGGAAGGGAGAGGGAGAAAGGGATTATAGGGAGAAGAAGCACAAGTGGGGAGCCACACCACATGGCGACCACCATCTTGTGCTCCCTCTTTAGGACTAAAGGGGGAGCCATCTTGAGAACCCAACTCAGGACTTTGAACTGGGGAAATGGGAGAGGTTTGAGGGACTAGGGAGAGGTCACTAACTGTGTCAGGGCAAGGGTACCGAGGGGACTGTGTGGAGCCAGGGAGACGGTAGCAACCCTGCACCCCTTGGTGGGCTGCTCCCCCAAACCTACCCAGCATAGGGGACACGGGAGTTTGGGAAGAGGGAGAGGAAAGAGGGGTTTTAGGGAGAACTGGGAATAACTTGAGTGCCCATTTTTCCAACTTCCTTTCTTAAGTAAATCCCACATCCAAAGAAGTAAATGCATAAATCCTTTTTTCACTGAGGGATCACCCCTTTTCATCAGGTTATTGTCCACTGCCTTCCAAAACTCCGCTTTCTTAACCTCCTGAGGGGTAATCCTCGGGAAGTGGAAAAACAGCCACTGGCAAATCTTTTTAACAGACCCTTCAAAAACCTCACTCCCCCACTCCACAGGGTTCCTGCAACTTGGATGTAGACCTCTCATTGTTGTGTCAACAGCCAGACGCCCATCCTGGCAACACAACAGAGACTTCCACCCTTTCCCTACAGTTAAAATGGAAAAAACTAAAAAGAAAAAGGGCCCTGGGAATCTCCAGGGGTGGAGTGCTGACACTGCGGCTGTGCCTCCCCTCCCTCGGGAGCACACTCACCCAACACTTGAGTCCTTTAGCAGGTACTGGGTTACTCACCACAGTGATGATCCCTGGAACAGAAGAGTGTGGAGGAGGTCCCTGGTTCTGGAGAAGGATTGTTTCCTCCCACCTGGGTGCACCACTGACTAAAATGCAGTGTGATCACAGAGGGGCACTGATATTCCAAGAGGTTTTACAACCCCAAGCACTCTGGTCCGTGGGACAGCCTTTCCAATGAGGTCCTTCGAGTGGGGAAGGAGCCCTGTGTTGGGCACCAGTGATACAGTGGCTACTTGGAGATGTCTGCGGCTAGCCTGATCTCCTGGCCTGTGCCAAGAGTGGCTGCCCCCTATCCACTCCTTAGGCCGGTGTGGGTGGCGGTACGAGCAGGGCTGCTTAATTCCCAGGAGCAGCAAGGGTGCTCTGTGTGGCTGCTGTTGGTATCCCAAGTCGAGAAATCTAGAGTAAAGGAAAGAGAGGGATCACTTATGTGTGTTTGCAAGAGGTTTTAATTACTGAGAGGGTCCAAGGACAAGTGACAGCAAATGCAGTGTTACAACAGCTTCAGTATGGGTGAGGGAAAAAGGGAGGATACAAACGTCAGCCAGTCTGGGGAAGAACATAAACTGGGGAATAAATTGTGACAACCAGTGGGGGGCAATAAGGGAGGAGAGTAGTTTAAACATACCAATGGGGTTTTGAGGAATACAAGATAGATATAGAAGGTTCTAGGAATAAAGGTGGAGTTACAGTGAACGGACAAGGGAGGAGGGCAGGGTTTCATTGAATGACAGGGAAGGATCCAGAATAAAGGATTGGTCTTTAGAGAGATGGACAGAGAAATTGGAGGGTACAACTCTGGGGTAAACCAAGATACATGGGGGAAAATCAGAACAAACCNAGGTTCTTTCCACTTCTCTCAGAGGAATCCCTCCCGAAGTGGTGGTGGGGGAGGGGCCGTGTGGGTTTGCTTTCTAGGTGGGCCCCCTTTGGAGGTCTTCTCCCAAGTTTGCCCTAATCCAGGACACCACTTTAAACTGACAGCAGAGAAAGGCACACCAGCACAGTTGAACATTAAAATAGGACAAATTCTTTAATGTGTTTTCTGTGCCTGCACCATAGTCACCTCTGTTTTGTGAAATGTTAGCAGCAAATACAGTGCATCCTCTCCTTCACTTAAAAATATTGCAGGTAATTTTAGGAGTGTGAAATCCATAGGGTCCCATTGAAAGACATGCTGAAATATTTATAATCTGATTTGCATTAAGCATACTTTCATAACTTTTGTGGTACACCAAAAACCTTTGCTATAACACTATGAAATACCTGTAGGAGTTTTAATGTGAATGAAAATATGGAAGTCAAATTGTGTATAAAATTATGAAGCCACAGAGTGTAATAAAAGTAATAAACTCCTATTGTAGATTTTTTTCTCTTAATTCAAAAATGTTATAGTTCAGTATCTGACTACAATACTTTTCACATGGACTACCTGTTTTTCTCTAAGCAGAAACATTCTCTCATACAGTTTTGTGTGTAGTTTAAGGTATGTTTTAATTATAATAAAATAATGTTTCAATAAAGTAAAGAAGAATGATACTAATTTTGTAGGTATATGTGAAGAATGTTATAAAAGAGGTAAAAATATCTATTAAATACAGAAAGGTTTAATTTGCTACTAAATTTTATACACTTTAAATGGGTGGGCTTTTGTTTATTTTTATTATGGAAGTCTTATACTTCTACAGAAAAGTATTATTTTTGCTCCCAGTAAAGTATGTAGCAATTATCAGAAAGCGTTTGTAGATTATGTTCAATTATATAAAGGCTTATGCAAGAGAAAACTAAAGCATGATTGGAATAAAAATTGCATTCCTAGATTCAGTCATTTTCTATTTTGAATTTAAATTCCTATTTCAAATTCAGCAAATAAAATTCTATCCTACAGAAAAAAAAAAAAAAAAAAACGAAAAAAAAACCAAACCAAATAAATAAAGAAATTAACAGAATTGATGGTTTTACTGCCCAGGACTACATAAGGCCAAGGATGCCTTAATTTTAAGCCCTTTATCTTTCTGATCTTTGGTCACCTCTCTGGCTCATAGTAGGGTTTGGAGCCTATTTGTATACATTTGATTTGAAGGTAAAAGCAAAAAGAAAAGCATTACTCTCTGCCTTATGATTTATGCACATTCCTGTTTCACAGCAGATGGGATGCCCCAAAGTTCGTCAATAAAGTGAAAGGAGAGAGATAAAGATTGTTATAGGTTGTGCTTTTGTACTTTCTTGCAAAGCAGAAGTTCATTCTTATTCATAACAAATCCTCTGTATAGAAGAGATTAGAAAAAAAAATCTTCTGAACTTTTCTGCCAATTCCAAAGGATCCATAATGCAAGGAGCAAACACAAACTGGACTATAATTTTCCAGGCTCTTATTGACTGGCCAAGTCAACAAGAATTGAAGGAAAATGTTTTTCTTCAAGTGAAATAGCAAGCATTTTTTTTAAAATTTGCTCACAGGTTAAATACATATGTTCCCAAAAGCAAATTAAAGGAAAATTTATATATGAAAGCAAATTAATCTTCCAAATTATTTGGTAATAACTGATGTCTCATGAACCCCGTGTACAGTAATGGAAGTCATTAAAGTCCCAAAAGCGGCACCCACACTTTGGCCTTACGATATTATGAACCAACAAAGGGGTCTTCGTGATAAAAAATGTCAACAGGGGACGTTCCTACAGATAAATGAGGACACCTGTTTCTCCTTTCTTCCAAGGAATATTCCAAGAGGCACTAAGCACTTGAGCTTTTATGTGGAGGAAACCTTCCTGATGTGCCAGACACCTAGGAGGAGATAAGATGCTCATTTATTTTTATATTTTCCTTGTAACGACAGGAAGATCTCTGTATTCTGAAATTTTATGGACCAAGATGTAACTTTGCATTGCTGTTAGACACGACTGGATGGAGATGAGTTGAAGAATACAGGTAGCTGTCAACACAGACTGGAATCAGGCTTTTTTGCCTTTCTTTCACTTCTAGTCTGTGATGAACTTCTGTGGCATGCCAGGTGTCTGAATTATGTTTAATGGACCAAGAAGGAAGACATTCCATACATTTTAATGTGTTCTGTGCTTTCCCCAGCTGCACTTTGCCATTTTTTCTGGCGAATACGACAATGTGCTTAAACCTGGAGATAGCAGAGTTGGGTTTGTGTTTGTTTGTTGTTTTCTTTTCTTTTGTGTTTTTTTTTTGTTATTTTGCATCTTTTTAATGATGGTTTGATGAAGTCTTAAGTCTTTAATCTTTAATGAAGAAGGTGACTTGCCCACCTTATTTTTGTCAAAAAAACCCCAAAACCAAACAATCACCACCACCACCAACAAAACCCTTTTGCAGCTCTTTGGAAATGTTTAATATAAATGTCTCATCCACAAGAACTGCATTTTATTACATTTCCACATAAAGACACTTAAAAATATATAATTTTGTATTGCTTTTCATTTATAAGACAGTTGAAGATCTCTCAAGTATACTTGTATATTTATGTTTTGAGCAAAGTGCAGTAAAATGAAATGAAAGAGCTTCAAAATTTTTCATTTAATTTTTTTTTTCTTGTGCACATTCCACCTCTAATTATCAGACTGTTGCCATGTGCAACATGGGGAGCAGAACTGCAAGGCCTCTATGTGTTACTTAGAATAAGTTAGAAATACAACTGTCGCAATAAACAGATTCTGTTGCACATCAAAAGCTTAGAGCAAACCAAATTATTTTCTGTGCCATTTCACCACATAATAGGCTTGTCCCAAAAAACTGCATGAAATTGGTTTCACTCCTACTTAACTGGAACCAGTTATTTGAATAAAAACTATGAGTTTTACCAGTTGACTATTCCTGTAGCATGATGGCATAGAGATGGGAACCCAGTTTTCACTGGCTGCAATATAGCTGCTTTTAAAAATTAAATAGAACTTCCATAAATGAGTTCGTTCTGCCTCTAACACCCAACTGATCTCTTCCTTTGTTTCAGAAAAGTTATAGAAAAGAAATAGGCTTTCTATTCCAGTGGTCTCTAAAAAAGAGCAAGACAAACCCTTTGTGCACAAGAAGAAAATTTGGGAACTTCAGCAGTACAAGTCCATAATTCATAAATAATTTTTTTGTATATACTGGAGATATATTCTCAGAATTTTTTTATTGAAGAGGTCTGTGATTAAAAACTTTGTAAACTACAACCAGTTGAAACAGTTCTGTAATTTTACATCTCTATTCTATTCTAGAGACTTTTAGTATAATTTAGGGAAGATATTAATTTCTGTGCCTGATGAAGGGCAAGATTCCTACCCTGCTATGGAATGTAACTTTGCCTTATGTCCAGGTGTACATATGGATGGATTCATATGAATATGTGTGCACATTGTTGGCCAAAGCTCTTTATGATAAATAATATGTGTAGCAGTGTGTCCAAAGAGCAGGTGCTTTGCACACCTGCATGATGGTGAATAGTTAGATGTATGTAAGTAATTCAGATACTTTTGTGGGGAGCTGTCATGACAAAAGTGTCTCTGTTTTGATGTTGAAAACCTAGTTTCAGTTAGAAACTTGGGGCAGGTAGAAAAAGTTGAGTCCTTTGTGACTGAAGCATTTCAACTTGTCATCCCTCACAGGGTTTAGACTGGAGCATGGATTTGAAAGGTGTGCTTAAAATTGGAACAGAACATGCTGCTACATCTGTAATGGATTTTTCTCATAAGAATATTCATTTCACTGGTGAAATTTCTTTTCCTTTATAATTTTTCCCCAGCTAAAACATCAGTGAATTTAGATGTGAAGTTCTCAACATCTCCCCTGTACAGTGACAAAATGGCAGAGGTATTATACAGAATTCTTAAATGTCATGGGCTTTGACCAGGGCCATTTTATCAAGCACAAGGGACTAGAAAATGCAGCTCTGTACTGCAAATGCCTATCTCCATCAAATGAGGCAAATGAGGATAAACAAGGACATAGGTAAACCTGACTCTTTTCTAGGGGAACTGAAAGCTAGCAAGAAGAAGAAATAGGGTTACCATGAGCACTGCATGACTTTGGATAAACTTCTGCTCAAAAGTCAAAGGGCAGGTGCTTTCAAATGCAGATACACAAATATGAATATTGATTCAGCTCAAATAAGGACAACAGCTGATTAAATTAATTTCAGTTCTTACATTTTTTTGGCTTTGAATTACTGGAACTAGAAAGAAGTGGTGATGAAAGGGTCTACTCCATGCTATTTATGTCATTACTGAAGATTTTTCCAGCTAACTTTGCAGATCTTAATGTTTGGAGATGAGTTTTGAAGGGCCGCACATAATTTTGGCCCGATATCCAATGAGGCTGAGATACTAAATATGCTGAGTGTTTACCCATTATAGGTTAAAGTTGCCCTGAAGGCATGTTTCAAATTGATATATAGAACAGAAGGCAAGATTAAAAACCAGAAACAATCTGCTTTAAAATTATAATTAATGTAGAAAGACTGAAGAGCCTATATGAATTCTGTTGCTGTGAACAGCTTTCCAGAATACAACATTTCTGTAAGGAAAAGGAATTAAGTGAAAAACAGGAAAAACAAGGTTTGGGGTTTTTTTGTTCCCAAGGCTAGTTGTTCATTAGAGGTGTTAAAAGTATATATGAATCATTCTAGCATTTTTTTTACTGTGATTCCAAATAGTCAGAAAATTCACTTCTCAGAGAAAAATCTAATTTTTATTGGAAAAAAGGAATTAATATATTAACCTAACAAGAAAATATTTTGTTTTTAAAATATGGCCATGATGCCAAGCATACCTGGGGACTCCATGCTTTTCTTCTCTTCCACCATTAAGATTTGACATAAAACCTTTCCCTTCTTAAAGTAAGGAGGATGCTGTGTTTGATACAGCTCTTCAGAGCCCTGTATCGTTTGGCTGAAAGATGTACCAAATGCAGAGTCTTAGGGTCACCAAGCTCCTGAACTTTACATAGTAAACCTTGCCATAGTGAAAATTGTTTTGAGTATCTCCAAATCTTCTCCTGGTCTACATTTCTATGATGTGATTTCTCTGAATTCTTTTCAGCAAAACCCATAAATATTAATTTAAAAACCCCAAAACTAAAAACCTGCTATGCTTTTTGGGGAAAAAACCAAAAACAAAACAAAAACAAACTAGAAGGAATATAAAGGAAAATCTTGTAGACATCTTGTACTAAAGAATCCAAACCCAACCCAACTAACCAAATGACAAACTCATAAAGAAAATGCAAACCAAAACAAAGAGGAGAAAACAAAGAACAAAACAAAAGAAAACAACAATAAGAAAAGAACCCAGCAAAACCAAAAACAAACAAAACAAGACAAAAAAACCCCACCCAAAACCCAAAAACACCACAAAACTTTGTTTTCCAATGATGAATTATTTCACTTAAAAATGAAATCATTAGTCTAGGACTGCACTCTTTCCCGTTGCCAGAAGTCTTTGGTGGAACCTAGAAACCAGATGACACAGCAAACTTTAGGAGGAAAGAAAAATTAATATATGGCAGCAAAATGATCACATAGAAAATTTCTGATGTCACAGCTGAATTAACAGTCAGTCTCTCTTAAAGACAATATTGCAGTTTCTTTAGCTAAGGTTTTAAGTTTTGCATCATTTTCTGCTAATCCATAAATAATATACCAATGACAATTTAATGATGTTTAAAGTTCTTATATGTATGCATGCAATGACACAAGTACACACATATTTTGTACATATTTAAAAATAAATAGATATAATTATATATGTGTGTATAGATTTATATATGGGATTACAGAATGGTTGGGTTGGAAGGGACCTTAAAGCTCATCCAGTTCCAACCCCCTGCCCTGGACAGGGACACCTTCCACTGTCCCAGGTGGCTCCAAGCTCCATCCAGCCTGGCTTTGGACACTCCCAGGAATGGGGCAGCCACAGCTGCTCTGGGCAACCTCTGCTGAGGCCCCACCACCCTCACAGCCAAGGGCGCATCTTCCTAACATCTCATCTAAATTTATCCTCTTTTTGTTCAAAGCCATTACCCCTTGTCCTGTCACTCCAGGCCCTTGTCAAATGTCCCTCTCCAGCTCTCTTGGAGCCCCTTTAGGGACTGGAAGCGGCTCTTTGGTCTTCACAGAACCTTCTCTTCTCTAGGCTGAAAATCCCCATCTCTGCCTGTCTCCAGAGCAGAAGTGCTCCTGGCCTCTGAGCATCTTATGGTCATTTACATCCAAACGTCCGTCTGNGGGTGTTCAGGAAGACAGAAGCTTTTCTTCGTAGGGAGTAGTTGGCTCGTCTTCCATTTGAATGTGCAAAATCCACTCTGCTTTAAGGGTAATGTTTCTAATCCTTGTCTTGCCCATTACTGTTATTCACCCTGTTTCCCCAGACACATTTAATTAAATAGCTATCAACAACAGACGATTAACGTGAGGGGACAAGGGGATGAGCCAAAACATAAATCAGACAGTAATGCTGTCTTCAGCAGAGAAGAGAGTATTGACCAGGATGACACCTTCTGTGAACTAATTATCAAAGCAACATTCCAAAGTAATTGTGAAACAAGCAATATCTTCTTTTTCCCCCTCTGCTACTTTAGTTAATGACAATATATTAAAAAGAACATGGAAAGGACAAAAGTAATAATAACAACAATAATATAGATCATAAAAGCAACACAAATAATAACTCTATTTCGCTGCCAATGGCTCTCCTTTTTTATAGCCTTCATCTGCCATGAGCAAGTAATGCAAGAATCTACATTTTTTTCCACAGCCTTTTAATTCCCCTATATCTTTCTTCTGTCCACATTCTGTTAGTTTTCTTTTGTCTGCTTTCTGAGAAGCTGTGGTTTATGTGACCACAGTACATTTCTGATTGTCTGCTCCTGCTTCAAGTAAGACATTTTTATGTGCAGCCTAATTAGAATAAACTAGGAAGAGAGGCACAGAAGGGGATGAAGTAAATACATTTATATGTTTTTCAAGAGGTGAAATGGCAAGAGAAGAGAGGGCATGCTAGTGCTCTTTCATCCAGGAAAAGCAGCAAGTTCAAACTCTGATAGATGACTGAAACAAAATGAGACAGGTTAATAAGGTCTGGCTTCATTAGTGCCTCCTTACTAGTTCTGCTCGAGACTAATAATAATCCCTCTGTTCAGAGATAAATGGATCAATGTCTGTCTCTCCTTGTTAGCCTGCTGAATAGATGAGAAAAAAATGACATGTAATATGACTGCAGATGTGGGTATCCAGTGCAGATGAGGTTGTTCCAGAACAGGACTTAAGTTCAGCAAGAGAGATAGAGGATCTTGGGTCACAGTCCCCAGCACTAGCACATAGGAGTTTTTGTCACGTCAGAAACAGCGTGAAAGCTGTGAGGAGAACAGTTATCATGGCTGTATTCACTGTACATCACAACACTGTATCTTGACATCCATATTGCATTTTAGAGCCTTATAAAAGCCCTGACTTTTTTCATTTCTATTTTAAATACATAATTAAAATTGTTTGGACTTTAAGCTTAGTTTGATGCAGGAATGTAAAACATTAAAGTCCAAAATTACAGTCAGTATTTCAGTGTGTGTATTTTAAAGACTGATGAGCACAGAGGCTAAATTTGAAATGTAGATTTGAGTTCAGGAAAGGATTACACATTCTCTGCTGACATCCACAGCACCATGAGCCACGCCTACAAGCACTTCAGTTAGCAAGCAACAGAAGTATGGGCAGTTTAGCTGAGTGCTGGGTTTCAGTTTAGACATGGGATTTTCTTGGGATCTATAATATTGAATGAGATTATCTACAAAGAATACCAAAGATATATCATATTTAATGGCATTGGGCCTCTGAGGATCTTGAAATTCAGAACTACCTAAACCTGAAATCATTATTCGCGTGAGTAGATATTACTCTGAATAATATTAAATGTGAATACTCATTTTCAGAGTGAATATTTACACCTTCTAAGCAAAACATTTGATAATTAGAATTGGTTCTGGTAAATATAGTTACTGTAGTGGGAATTCTGGTTGCTTAAATTAGACAGCTTCAATCCTCGTGTGAGTGTATAGCAGAAGTTTTATTGTCATGCTATCCCTGAATCTGCCTTTAAGCAGACATTTTCTTTTTACAAAATAAAAATATGCAAGTAGCAAGCTTATACCAGTTGAAAATCATTTGCTAAAATTAAATATATTCAATTACCCTGCCTAATGAAGAAAATACCTTTATGTCTTTTAAAATATATTTACTAATGTTTGCTAGTTACACACCAGATACAATATGAGAGTTACAGTTGAATACAGCACCCAGTTCCAAATGACAAACTAGAAACCTGCATTAACATTTTCTAAAATTCAAAGATTTTAAAATTGCATTATTTCAAGATGGAAAAAAAATCCTCCAAAAAACTCAACAAACTTATTAACTTCCTCCTAAATTAGTTAAGTGAATTTTCCAGTCAATTCTCCTCAATAATGAGGTAAAGATGTCTTTGTATCCGTTTGCATCAAATCACTGGATTAATACTCTCATTGCCTCTCCCAGGAAATGTTTCTGTCACATCTCAGCTGTTCACAGGCCTGGAATACATAATCCCATACGATTTAGGAATAAACAAAACTATGTCATCATCCTCCTTTCTCCCCACCATGATTCCTTTTGTTATTCCATTCTTCAAGTTCGTGGAGTTTTCCTCATCCCCAATTTACTAGAATTTGAATTTCTGCTGTAAAAGGCACCTGGCCCTCAGCAAAATAAAGTGTTGTGTCATATTAATTCACTGAACAGATGGAGCAGAGCCAGCAAAAACGAAAATATTTATATACCTTTGTGCTGCTCTAATCTTATCACAAAACACCAGAGCCCGGGAGGAGATTCTTTCCCAGATGCAGGACTTGGTTCTTCCTTTTGTTGAGCTTGAGGAGATTCCCATGGGCCCAGTTCTCCAGCTGGTCGAAGGCCCTTTGAATGACAGCACAGCTCAGGTGTATCAGCTACTCCTGCCAGTTTTGCATTGTCTGCACACTTGCTGAGGGTGCAGTTTGTCCCATCACCCAGGACATTAATGAAGGTGTTAAAGTATTCTCAGCCCCAGCCCCAGGAGTCCCAACACCAGTGAGTGGCGTGCAGATGGGCTTTGTGCCACTGATCACAGGCTTGCAATCCCAGCACACAGTTCCCAGTCCACAACAGCATCCATTTCAGCAGCCCACTGGTTTGTTTATGAGGATGTCGTGGAACACAGTAGAGTCTTGTGAAAGCTCACAAAATCTGTGGTTTTCACCCAGTCTGCTGAGATACACATTTTATCACAGGAGGCTATCTAGCTGGTCAGGAACGATTTCCCATTTGCAAATCCACAGTGGCTACTCCCAGTTACCTTGTTCTTCAAATGCCTGAAAATGGTTACTAGGATTATTTGCTCCATCATCTTCCCACGGACCAAAGGGAGGCTGGTCTGCACCTAATTCTCTGCATTGTCATTCTTAAAGCCTGAAGGGACCTTTTCTTTCTTCCAGTCATCAGGAACATTTCTACTTAACATGAGCTGCCAAAGGTAATTCAGAGTGGTCTCACAAGGATTGGGCAGCCCTAGCAGGCACCTGCAATGATCATAGTCTTGCATCTGCACAGGAATCTCTCGTTTCTCCTGCTTATCCCCAATGCAGATGCAGCAGTATAGAGGTCCTGCAGGGATGCACTCCTCAGTCCTGCTGATTCCCCAGGGGAGGTGGGAGTAACTTCCCCCATAATGTTATCCCACAGGCATTTCCTTACGTGCAAATGCCCAAGGTGGAACCTTTTCACCCTGCATGGTTTACTTGGCAAGCCAATCCACCCCTTCATCATTTCACTGTGGATTGTCCACACTCCTGCTGAGTTGAAAGTTCTCCTTATGAGGTCAGCCAGCCTGCTGATGATTTTTTTCCCATTTAATTGTCTCTTCATGGTGTTCCTCAATCCTGCAGGAATCCTGTGTCATAAAATACAATCCCCATTGCCAACACTAGTCACAACAACCAATTGTTGAAACTCAAGATCCTTCTGCCCCTGCTCAAGTTCTTCCTCTTCACCAACAGAGTCCGGGGGAAAGCCGCACTGACCCTCAAGCCACCCTCAAGACCTTGATCACTGGCCTCAGAGTCCTCTGCCAGCTCACATATCTCAAACTGGAGAAACCAACCTACAGAGGCAGTGCTTCACCCTAAACATTATCTCTGTTTTGAAGTTACAGTATGGTTTTAGAAAGAGCTGAGGAAACATCCTGTGGGAATTGAACTCTCTTAGAATTTCCTTTAAAAATCCAACCACATTTCTTCTGTTTCAGGTTAAATGTCAGAAACTGTATGCCTCTTGCTTGCAAAATTCAAGATATTATAAGATAAAAGAAGGCTCTCAAAACTCATAAGTCATACATCTGCAAGTCTTCACATAAAGCAACACTTCCACAAGAAGCATAACGAAAAGCAATATTCCTTAGTTCTCTGGTCTCCTCTGGAAATTTTGCCCAGAAAATTTTCTATGATTTCTTATGAATTAAGATAAAATGGGAGACAATTTGGAAATTTTCTACTTAATCTGAGTTATTTCAAATGGAGAAGGTAAATTGATTTTGAAGTTTTGTATGGAGGATGCTTAATTTTAAATGAGATTTTTTTTAACTAAAAGGAAACAGATATGAGGACTTAATTATTTGATAATCATTAGGTCTAAATTAAGACTGAACAGAAGGAGAAACCACACACGCATGAGTAGCCCACACATGGGAATGAGGGTGACATATGTTTCTGGTGAAGAGCTTTGTGGTGGCCGTGTTGTTCACAGATAAATTAGGAGGTAGA
>VYZP01015687.1:0-18461 GCA_013400635.1 Hypocryptadius cinnamomeus | reverse complement strand
GCTGTGCCATATCCAGACACACATGTGCCTTTTACAGGTTCTTTGTTGCAATACTTTTTCTCAGAGAGAAAAAATGTTTGGTCTACCTTAACTCTGAACAAGTGGCATCACCAACAAATAAAAAGAAATATTAGCCCTGAAAGTGGTGACTATCCTTATGGGAAGTAATTTTTCATTACCTCAAATATAAAGGAGAATTAACAGCAATTAGTGGATATTGCAGATTGTGTACACACATTTTGCATTATTTGGTGATTTTAATTGTTAAGTCTCACCCAAACAGGATTTTGCAATTAGTCTTTTATCTATCTGATGCATTCTCAGCACAGTGTTAGGCAGGACAGCTTTGGATAAAGAATGTTCAGATGTTTGTCTTAGATTAAGTAGGAGGGTGTTAATTGGCAAAATAGTTCATGATTTTCATATTAAATATGAGTATGTGTGGCATATTTTCACGTAAGGAAGTGGCAACTATGTTCTGCATGCTGTGTTTTCTTTGCTGGTCTTGAAATGAATGATATATATTCTTGCTAGCATACAGATGGTCATTCATTTCCATGCCAAAGTTATGGTAGGGTTTTTGCCTAGATTTTAACATTGGCCCTAGATTTATCTATTGTTGTGTTACTATTGGCTTTCTTAATTAGAGCGAGGGAGTATAATTTGAAGGCTCTGTAGGGATACATTTTTGAAACTACTCCATAGAGTCTGAGTCTTCCTGAGTCTTGAGAAATCCCAAAACACTGATGTTATTTTGGCAGGTCCTGTTTTCTGAGTTTCCTTCTTTTTTTCAGCAGACAATGCCTTCCTCCACATCTCCCATACAGACAGTAAGTGGAATGCTAACATCCCATATGGCTTCTAAATTGTAGTTCATAGAGTTCACTGAACTCTCTTGTTCACATGTGGACACTCTCCACATTTTCAATGGTTTCTGTGGCAGTCCTTACATAAGGGCATAAGGACTCAATAAACAGAATTGTCAGTGATTTCCTCTGTCCATTATTTTGAAGAGTTACATCCTGTGCTTGTCTGATTATACAGATATAGCTTTTGCTATTTTTAGATTTTCTACCTCTGTTGATATTTTTTAAATGGAGTTTAGTAATTCTCCCTATACTCCCCTTTAGAGCAGTACCTGGCACCTACCTGAAAGTTTATGTTGAATAACAGCTCCAAGCTGCTGTAAAAAATCACCCTGTGAGGACACACTGTTTGGTTATTCATGGAGAAATCTGCATTCTGCAGATTGTTCAGTCCTGATCTTTCAGAAACACTTTCATGAACTAGAACTGTATTAGAAAGCTCACTCTCCACTGCAGCAAATGATTTAATGCAAATTATCAAGCTATTCTGCAACATTTCTAAAAAATATTTAAGGAAAAGAAAAGTAACAGCTTTCCATCCAGCTTATAAAACATTGCAAGGTCTACTCAGAGGTGCAATAGACTTCTTGTAAAGTCTTGACACCAACAAATTTTGATCATTCATTCCAGTTCACATGTCACAATCTTAAATGCAGGGATTTTGATCTTTGCAAAGCCAGTCCACTCTCAATTACCTTAGAAGTACTAAAAACATTCATCATATGTGTCCATTTACTATTGCTGCTTATTATTTGATTTAGGTTTATTTAAAGTTCTCATCCATAGCTCTCTTACTTATTTTGCTATTCATTTGCCTCAATCAGAACATTCAGTAAACAGTGTTGCTATGGCAATACTGCAACTTTTCATATGACCAAATTCTTGTCTACTGCAGTCTGTGCAAAACAATTTTAAAATTTTACTATTAACAGTTAAAGTGGTCCAGAGGTGCACCCAAAAAGTCACCTCTCACTCCAAGAGCTGGCTTGCATGCTGGTATCAATTAAGAGTACACACAGGATATACTTTACTATTCACAATGATATTTGATGAATTAAATGAAAGGCTAAGCATAAAAGGGGTTTCTCCACCCTTGTGCACCACAGAGGAGGTTTCTTAAACTCGGGTCTTCAAGGACCAACATAGCCCAGTGTTAAAGGCTGGAAATAGGTCAGAGATTCTCCATTAAATATGTAGTGACCCAAATTCCTATGCAAGTGGCATAGTGTAACAGTCCCTGCTAGTCCAGAGTAGCAAGTAATGCAGAAATGCCACTCTTTGGACCTAGGTTCACAGGGTGGAAATTGTTTCCTCATCTTCCTAGTGCTTGACCCACATAAAGTCCTCTCAGTAAAGATTTAGTACTTGAATTAAATTCACTGATCCACAGTTGTATTTCTCCAGTGTGATTTAGGCTGACATGAAATGAAGTGACGAATAAGGCCCTGAGGGCTTTAGCAATGATGGGGCCTTTTGCAGGCCTTTTGGCGTGGGATGAGTTTTTGCCCACAGTGAATACATAAAATAACTAGCTAACTCTCTTACTCTGAATATCGGTTACAAGACCAAGGAGTCTTCATTACTCTACTGGCTGGGGATTGAAAGTTCCAAAATTAGAAATCTACTCAAGAAAAAAAATCTGGGCATACTATAATTGAACTGGTTATGAAAAGAGCTGTGAAGAGACTGTAAAAGTGAGGCAGAGAATGTACTACTCAACAGAACAGCAGCAGCAAGAGGAATAGACACTGCAAGTCATTTCTAGGCCAACGAGGCACAGAGGGGGATAGCAGCCAAAATAATGAGAACAAAGGAGAATTAAAAGTGCTTTACCAAAAGATTAATTTCAAATGTCTATAATAAAGTTACACAAATACTTCGGTCAATTTATTCTTAAAATAACACAAATTAATCATACTTTAATTTGAGATTAAATGCTCTCTTATAAAGTTTGCAAGTGTCTTTTTAATAAATTTATCTTAAGGAAGAGACTCATATTACAGCTTTTTACCTGTGCCCATTCTTTCTAGTCAAAAAAGTTGTACTTCCTATTGCTGCCATGTAACTCACTGATTTTCTATGATTCATCAGGAAAGGGAAGGAAAAGGAATGATGCAAAGATTTTTTGTTCATAATTTGTTTGTTGAAAAACTAATTTTAAAAACTTAGTTTAAATAAGGAAAATGTGCAGCAATGTACACAGCAGAGGCAGATGATGACAGTCCAGTCAAACACACTTCATGTCCTGTTCATAATTCAAATGATACAGGCCTGTTCCCCAGCTGGTTTTACTAACAGCATTTCTGGAGGTTGTTCAACAGCTTGGGAACTGGTATAATCTTTCATTAAAAGAAAACAAAAAAATATATTAGGGATATCTGTACTCCCTTAACCTTGTTAGAATTAATTATTGCATTGGAATCAAAATATCATCTCTTTTGTTGGATTAATTTCACAGAGATATCAAAAGCTGGGTGGTGTGCATGTACTTCTGCCAAGATACTTGCCTTAGCCTAGAGTAACTCAGCTGCAGAGGAGGAGTCTTTCCCACTCAACCTTCCTACTCCATCCCAGCTGAGTATTTTCTTCTGTGCAATAGTTTGCTTTTTCCCTTGCATTACCTATTTGCCATTCTCAGGGGTTAGCTTAAAAGGCAAGAACACATTAATCAAGTCAGGATTTTCTATAATAAGAATCCCAAAACATGTTCTTTTCTAGGTTTTAATTCCATTACTAGTATGTCTACATACAACCTGTGCTGCATAATCTCTTCTTAGCAACAAGGACACATGCAGCAGCCTCAGTCCCCAGTTTCAGAGGCATTTCTATATCAATTTTACCTGCCAGGATATGCAAGGGAATGTGTGCATGCTATTTATGACAGTTCATGTATGATGATTTTTCTATTTTTCTTTCACCTATCAGTATCCTAGAAGCAGTGCTGAAAACTTTATTGGTGATATACAGGATATAGAGCAACACACACACTAGTGCAATCTGGGACTTACATTCTATTTCTCTTTGGGATTTTAGCATGTCAACCCAAATTTCATTAGTACTGGACCCCCTGACACAGACCCCATTACCTGCTTCTCCTACGCACTGGAGGAATTTACAATGCACAAGCAGAGCAGCATCTGAGCACCCCACAACTGGCATAAGGAAGGAATCTTTTGTAAAAGGTGAGATCAGCAATCAGCACAGAAGAAGAGCAAGCTCATTCTGAAGCATAAGTGTAAAGCCAATCCTACAGAGACACACTAAGAGTTGCTACATCTATCAGTATGCATGCACATATACAAATATCCCATTATGGTGGATCTACATTAATATTAAATAGCTCTCTTTCTTCTTATCAGTTAAATCAATACTTCTTTCCTTTTTCTGAAACAAAGTATTTCATAGCCCTGTAGTTAATACTTAGCCTAATTTTATGAAAATCTGTCAAAATAAGTTAATTTTCACTATGTTCTGCATTCAGCCAAGACTTTGGGCTATATTTAGAATGGCAACCCTTCCCCATCCCCATTGATACACTAATCTGTTTTTCATAAATCTCATTGCATAAGTACTGTAAGTTCATTATAAATATAACTAATAATGAATCCAGCTCCAAAAGTATGAATAAACTATGGAGTTTTTCCAGTTTTCAAATAATGTCTGAGAAATAACTGAAGAACCAACCATTTAGATGTGACAAAGAAATTTAATATTGGAATAGGAAATTTCTAAAATCAATATAATAGACAGCCTCTGCTGGATGCACATAAAACCCCTGAGTTAAACGACTGTGTCACTGAAGCATTCAGAGACGGGATGGTTGGAAGCCCAGCATGTGTTTGCTGTAGTACTCTACTGAAATCAAGCTTTTATTAAGCCACATATCTTACAGAAAATTTCTTTATAGCATTTACTTTTTCTTTGTCCTAACTCTGTTTTCCAGAAGAACTTATCCTCAAATTTCAGAGGCTGAGACAGACTACCAGGTAGGAAAACAGGGAAAGCCCCACAAGTCCCTTAAGCAGTATCGAATGAAGATTAATAGTAGGAAATTCTTTTTCAAAATATATTTAGAAGGGAGATTTGTCTATTTATGTTTAAAACACTTAATTTTTTGGGTGCCTAAGTTATCTTGCAATGAATAAAAAAAAGCAGATGATTTTGAGAGTTGCATTAGCAAGTAGCAAGCACAAAGTTTGCAACTCTAGCTCATAAGTTTTTCCTTTCCCTTCATTCAGAACTTAATAATTATGGAGCTTGCATATAGTTTATTCTGAACTACTACACTTAATAAGAGATTCTACTAGCATTAGTATTCGTGGACATCAAACAAAAAACTGGCTGAGGATGGCATATTTCCCTTCTAACAGGAAAATTGTTGTGTGAAACTGTACATAGTTCAAACAACTTCAAAAATAATGTTTAATATTTAAAGAAAAGTACTAGTCAAGGGTTCTATAACTTCAGTAGATTTTATCATGTATTATTTACCTATTGGAGACTTTGGAACCTGTTCTATAACAAAAATGTAAAGATGGGTGCTGAAGTAGCCCTTCTAATTTTGTGAGAGAACCTAACAGAGGGGTTTGAGTTTATGATACCCTGATAAAAAGTAAGTGGTGGATTATGTTAGCAAAGAAAATATTTCATGCCATTATTATGTTTTTTATTCAGTTAGATTTAATCATTTTCAGTCACACCAGTCTGCGTTAGGTAATTCAGAACTGAAGCCTAATGAGCAGAGGAAAGAAAAAAAATTGTCCCTCCTCAGTGCCCACGTATGGTCCTGCTCTCTTGCCCTGCCTAGCCACTACTCTGGCAGACTGAAATAGAAGCCCAGTTATACTGCAACAGGTGGGCAGCTCTAGGCATTAAAAAAAAAAATATGTTGAATTAAAATTGATTTTAAACTCGCATATAAAATTCTCCAATTAAATAATACTGCATTTCGGAGTGAAAAACAACAAAATTTCCAAACCCTCTGGCCAGAGCTGCCACAATGAAAAATCAAATGGGACAGGGGTACACATTCTCAAGAGTGAGAATAAGTTTAAACTTTTCTATGTGGCATTACAAAGGCATGGCCTGCACAAATTTTTGGTGATGGAGTCTTGAGGCCAAAGACATGGGCCAAAAGACACATCTAAAAGAGTGCTCCTTCTCTGCTGTTTGCCTGCAGTTTTCCTCCCACAGGCTGGGTGTTCCTGGCAGGTCCCAAAAGCTGCCCCAGCAGATGTGTTGCACACACAGCCTGGAGCAGGCAGCCCTGTCCAGCCCTGGCAGCACAGCTGGTGCCGGGGCAGGAGGCAGGGGCATTCCCTGACACTCAGGCTGTGTTTTTCCTGCTGGTGATGAGGGATACTGTAAACAGCAGATCTATCACAACACTAAGGTACGCTAATCTCACCTGACTTGAAATGTTACACTTTGTCTGAAGGGGAATCAATAACACACATTTCACTTGCAACTAATCTTCAGTACAACATCAATAAAGAGTAGGAAGCATTAAGAAAGGAATGGATTTGCTATTCTTAAAATTATTCAGAAAATATAAAATACAGACAAACTTTAAATACTTTGGTATTTGTTCATGATCATCCTTTAAGCAGAAAGATTTATTCAGCATTTTTTCATTGAGTAAACTGCTGGGTTTTTTTTGTTATTTTTTCAGTCATCAATCTCTTTTGCTTGAAGAGTTATTCAAAGAGCATGTACAGTGAACATTTTATGAGTCGCTTTTTATATGGCCAGGAAGTCAGACAAGAGGACGATGACCTTGCCTGACACAATTTCTTTATGAGACCATCTTCTCATTGATCTATGGCTCCACCGAGTAGAATTATGGTTTCAATGCTGCCCTTGGAACATGGGGCAAGTCATGTCACGAACATACATTCTTCCCTGTCAAACATTTAACTGATCCCATGGTTTGCAGAGCCAGTGCTATTACTTCCAAATTTGATTTGCATGTTTTCAGCAAAGAGGTGACTATGTCTGTACATGATAAGTAGCTGCACCTGCCTTCAATTTGCTCTACTACATCTAATTTCCTAAGTGAGCGGTTCAAACACTTTAAGATGGCAGTCAAAAACTAGCAAGATTTCAGAAGCAAAGTTAAGGATTGGATTACTCTCAGCTTTCAACTTGTCTTTCCCTGGCCTTGTCCAATTTCTTGACTAAAACTGGAAAATAAAGACTCAGCTCTGCTAAATATAGTTTTCATCTGTTCACTGGGAAGCTACAGGGTAGACAAATGTTTTATCAAGACATGATGCTTTATTCTGGTAACTCTGAGCTTTATGACCATTGTTTAAACACTGGCAGAGAATTTATTCTAACTTATAAATATAGGAGTGTACAGTTAACTTACATTTTTGTGAATCCCAGAAAATACTTCTCCTGTTTTAGTTTTAACCATTTTCTGTTTGTGGTTATAAATAAAGCTGAGAGAAATTAAAAAAAAAAAATATCTTTTGTGCAGTTCATGTTTAATACTTGATTCAATCACTATTGTCTGTATGGCAGAACACCTTTGAGTCCCAGTTGAAAGCAATTTCAATCACCAGGATGAGCGCCTCAAAAGATCCAGACACCACAACACACTCCATGCTGGTACACTAAGCTTGGATGTCTGAAGGCAAATAATTTACTTATGTCCATTGCTTTCAATTGGAGTATTAAGGCATGTATGTGAATACATTCTCACAAAATGAGAAAAAAATTCTTAAATTGTACTTGTAATTTGATATAAAATTATTCCAACAAAACCAGAAAGTTTAATAAAGCTTTCCAATATGAATATTTAGAAATCACTATTCTCTCAATGTTTTGTTCTTGCATCTATGAATTACTATATAAATCATACGCTCCTCATTACAAAAGAAAATTCACTCTGAAATTGTCTAAAAGATAAAGTATAGGGAACAAAAGCCATTATGCAACTAACTAGCAACATGCAGAGTCTATAAATAGAGGTCCAAATATAATTTCCTATTATTTTATATTAATATATTTATTCTCTTTTTTTCCCCATTACAGTATGACCTTATACTTATACTGCAAGTTGCCAATTTTCATAATGTATTTATGTAGGCCTGAACCTATTTTTCTACCTATTTTTCAAATCCTCCAGTCTGCCACTCCATCACAAAAAAAGAAAAAGATAACAATATATTTTGGTGCTATAGAAAAGTAAGGTACAAGTTGTTAAATCAAACAACCTTAAATCAAAGGAAAAGACAAAATTTGGAAAAAAGAAATTAGATTATCTATCTAATATGATTAGATATAACACCAGGTAAAAAGGCACCAGTTTTAATATACAAATCTTCTGGAAAATGTATGCATGCAAAGAAAAGAGAGAACATTTAATACAATTTTGTTAAGAGAATATGAAAAGCCTTATTATTTGTAAGTAATTACTTGATTCACTTTTCTTCATTTGATTTAGATTTGCTTGGGCTTAATCTTCACCATGAAGAAAAGTGACAGACATTATGTGTGAATAGATGGAGATACTGCCTGCATGAGCATACCAGCTTTTCAAGACCATGATACCATTTCCAAGCTCATGCTAGCCCTTTGTTCCCCTCAAGCTGGATTGCAACATGCAATGCTGCTCCCCTAGAACATCTCATGTCTTGTATAATACCACTTTCAAACTTACAGCTGAAGTCATTTTCAGAGTATGGTCCCTAATGCAACGTCAGTGCTGATAAATGGACTCTCGTAGCAACTAGTTCTTTAAAGACACATAATGCATGCTTGGACAACGTTATCTTTAAGGGGCCTCATGAGTCCTCCAAGTAAAGAGAGCACAGAAAGAAAGCCCACTTGTTAAACAAAGTCAGAGTAGCAGAATAAATTTATTACCTCCTAAACTAATAATTTTATTAGTAATATGATTAGTTTATTTATTTCTGTTATAAGAACTGCACAATGGCTGAATATGTTGCTGACAATATTTTCAATTTGACAAACTTAAAAGTTCCATCATCAGATACCCACCACAACAGAAGAGTACCTAAAATTTCCTTGCATGTTTAAAAGAAAAAAGAAACTTTAGTACCAGGATAAGCTGAAATAAGACTGGAGAGTCCACTGAGCCATTCATCTCTAGAAACTGGTCCTAATCTGAACACTTACAGAAACAATCCAACCTGCTAAATATTTTCTAAGCCCACAAAAAATTGTTTGCTAGTTTCAATAGAATAATCATCACCAAAAACTGGCATTATCTTTTTTATCTCAGGAAAGAAAATGAACCAGATAGAAAGAAAGAGCAAACTCTAGCCAGAGTGAACCTGCAATGGGTTGTGTGGTGCATGCAGGCTCCACTTCACTTTGGCAGCAAGATACATGCTCCAAGAGAAAAAAGGAGTAAAATGCATCTCAGGAACTGGCCCAAACACTGGTGGTTCAGGATTTTGTTTCTAATTAAAACTTCATAAAAATATATTGATATTGCTTTATTAGCTATTTCTTCTGGCCCACTACTTTCTCAAATGTCAGTTACCTGAAAGGGACAAACTTTACACATTATCAGCTCTTTCAACAAATTAGAAAAACAAATATGAACATAGTATACCATAGTCCTATATAATGAAAAATTGATTATAAGCAAAGAATTGCATACTGTGCTAGTGTTGTAAATTACTTCCTCTGTGGCTTTTACAACATTTCCTACGAACATAATTGAATGTCACTAGTTTATGTTTGCAAATACAATCCCAATGACATTGCACCTGGGAGCATGCACGCACAGTCATCTGTTAGAGAAGGATCTAAACATATGGCCTGTTGATTAGGGTCTGGCCCCAAAGCTATCACAAAACCCTCCAGCCAGTTTTCTGCCAGACTAACCCATCACAACAATTCAGCTCTATCAAATAGGAGCTTCTCAACAACAACAGAGGAAGTGTATAGCATTTGAAACAGCCACTTTAGATCTAGACACTAAATATTTGAGAAAGCAAAGGTCAGAGGCACTCCTCCTACTGAGAGAAAACTATATTGGGTCCTATCCAACATTTTTATTCATCTTACTATGCTGGCCTGTTAAGGTACAGGCTTTACTTTCCACTTCAATTTTCCAGTAGCACACTTGTAGAGCAAAGTTGTAACAATGAGATTATAATTTTGAGTATATGGGGAGCACTTTTATGTTCAAAGTTAAGCTGATTCTTTAAACATAACTGGACCTCATGTGCATGGTTCCCATCAGCTCTTTTGGGCAAATCTTCTGTGGCTCACAGATGCAATGCACATGCAATCACTGCACAGGCAAAACATGCCTCTTCTCACTTCTGCACGTGTTTTCTGAATAGGATAGTAATTAAAATATCACAAAAATCAAACTTCTTGTGAAAATGAGCATGCATTCCTGGGAATTCAAACAGGATAAGATATTTAAACTTTAAGTCAATAGCTTTGGAAAAAATATTTCCCACTGCTAAATACAAGAGTTTGGCATGTTTGAAATGAGATACAGCTTTTGATAATCACTAAGGCTTACTGCAGGGTTCCACACTTCAAAAATAAAGGTCTACTTGTACATTTTTGAAGAAACAGCAATCAGACTAAGAACTAAGCACCTGTTGGCAATGCCAGAATCCATAAATTAGGGCAGTGCCTGTTAGTGTCTGTTATTACATCTGAATTTGAAATATCTACCCAATGTAAATTGCAGCATTTGGGCTGTTACTTTTGTCATACCTTCCAGTAAAAGCTGGCTTAGTTTGATCCTGCAATGCTTTTAAATTAATAACTGTAAGTGAATGTGTGCAATGGCCATGGCTCACGCAATTTTACTTTGTAGAAAATAAAATAGTCAAACTTGGTACTGTGATAGCCTGCTGTTAGAACATATTGAAAGGGGAAAGACGTTCTTTCTAATGAACCCTTAAAGTGAAATGTTCTGGAGGACAAAAATATTCAAGTTACTAGCTGACCTTTAGAGTCATATAGGAGAGGATGTGCATAATGCATTATTCTGTCGGATATGCATTACTTATTATAAAATAATGGAGGCTTCAGTACTCTACATGTGACTATTAGAAAGATCAGAACATATCCCAGCCTTCGTAATATAATTGAGTGCTGCAAAAATATCTGTAATGATTAATATACCAGACATTATGCAATGCTCCTACAAGGTAATTTTGTCCTGACACAGAATAATGATTGTTACAGAACTTATGCAGTTTAAGACACATTAGGCCTCTGGGCTACACAGCCAGTTGTAAAGCTGTATGTGGGTGGAGAAATTGCTCATTAACATCCTAGTATCTCCAACATGTGTTTAAGCCAAAAAAAATTTTAAAAACTCATCTATGCAGAACTTACAATTCTCCCTTCAGTGTGCAAGAGGAAGGTCCTCCAAAGCCAAGAACAAACACCCTCTTTCACACAGTGCCACTCACACACTGCCAAGGCCCTGGTCTGACATAAGTGGAGGAACAGGCACAGGAATTGTTTCTGCCTTGTTAGTTCCCTGGGAAAGGACTAGAAAAATCCAATAGTTTATAACATTTGCTTCAGCTGAGGCAGGGCAAACTTACGGGTGGAGATGAGCAGTGAAGGGATGTACACCACCCTGGCAGCATTGCCCTGTCAGCAGCTCAGGCAGAAGGAGAGCTGGGGCACTGTGCCGCGCCCCTCCCTCCACAGCACCTCTCAGCCCTCCAGTTCCTGCCACCCACCCGTGCTCCACCCACTCTGAACGGGCAGGCACTGAGAGAGAGAGCAAAGGGTGATGTGAAACAGCTGCAGACAGAGAAATGCAGAAATGTCTTCTTATGTTAAGCAATTTGAGAAACAACAATACAAGCTGATATCCAAATCTGTCACCCAGCTGAATTGTTCTGCTGTTTGTTTTGACGTAGAATGAATTCTTTTGGTTCATATGAGGACAGCTTTTCATGAACAGCAGTTTGATACTTGTTCCATGGTTTGAGTATCTTTTTCTGGGGTGCCATATTGGGCTATCACTTCTTTGCAATTTGGATGGTAAGAATTTGCAGGGCACACACGGCAATCTGCTGTGACTGGCTGGAAGGGATGGCAATGTTTATGAAGGCAGCCCTCTGAAACAACTCAGAACAAAAAAACCACTATTATAGCAATAAAATTTGAGCTCATATTACTTCAAAACAAGATTAGAGATCATTTAAAGTGACAAAATTAAAAGCTTTTATTTATAAGCACCCAAAACTTGGGAATATTTTTTTGCACCCATATACTGTATTATAATTAGTGTTTCATTTGTTTCTAACAAGTAAGAAAAAGATTGCTATTAGTTCAGAAATTAAGTATAGACCATCTTGTCATTCATTTTCAGAGACATAATCTGAAAGAAAAAGACAGCCATTATTGGGGCAAACACAGGAGCTTCAATAAACCAAAGCAAATTTTCATACTAAAGCATACAGCAACACAGGACAAAGTAACATTATACAAAAGGAGTTGAGAACAAATACCTTCAGACAGCCCTCAGAACTGAATTCTGAAATCAGAAAAGGGACAAATAATAACTGAGAAAATCTTTCCAATGATAATTAAGAGATTTAAATATGTTACAAATTTAAATTAAATTGCCCAGCTGACTCCTTCATTCCTAAAGCCATATATTTTTTCAGCAGAAGACATGTTTCTCCTCACACTCTGATTCACATTGAAGGCAGAAAAGCTGCTGTAATCTAAGGTAGCTTTCCCTAGAAACCATAGTTGGAGGGAATTATTTAAAAACAGCTTAACTTTTTTTAAATCCTCCACTCTCATACTTTGGTATTAGCTAGCAAGCACCAACATCAGATAATAAAAATGAAAGGACAATGTGTTTCATAATACCAGCCAGCCAGAAATCAGTTTAACAACATGTTGTTGAAATAGGAAAATATTATCAAAACCAAAATACTTCATTTTGGAAAAACTTTACAAGATCTTTTGACTAGCTAGGGGTTTTAATTATTATTTAGAAAATCAATGGAATGGAAGAAATCCTTCAAAAGGAATGAGAAAACCTTTTTTTTTTTTTGTAGAAATAAAACCTCTGTTCTCAGCCTCCAGGTCTGAGACAGTATTCCCAATGATCAGACCCAGTAATCAGAAGCAGGAAAAGAGAGCAGCCCTCCATAACCTAGCACTTCATACCTGGATCAGCAGCACTTTGTAGCAGATATTCCAGTAGTTGGATTACATCTATGGTTCTAGAAATATTGCCTTTGGGGTATGCTTGGGGAATAGCATTTTTACAGATTGTGAAAAGAGAAAAAAGTTATACCTAAAAGCAAAATTAGAAAAAGAAAAAATATATATTTCATTTTTCTTTTTCTGGAACAAATTAGAACATACTGAAATGTTGTAGTTTGGGGACAAAACAAATAGCTGAGAGGCAGCTGACAGATTGCAGTTTCAGTGATGGCATTGCAGTATGAAATTAATTCATTCCTACATTTCTTGTGGCAGTAGCCTTTGACTAGATTTTTAACCATGTCTAACGCAGATCCTTTATACTGAAATTGTAAAATTGCCAATGCAAGAAAAATGAAAAAGTACTGAATAAACTCCAATCACCTTTATCCTGGCTGATGGGAGAGCATGCCTAAATGTTACCATACTTTGGCATAGAAAGTCCATTTAGGGAATTTTCAGACATGATTTCTCTTTCTTGTTTGTCATCTGAAGATTTTATCCACTTTTCCCTTTTTCTTGGCATTATGATATAGAAGGAGTCTTTCAACTCCATCTTTTCATGAGCTTAAATCACACAAAGAAGCATCAACAGTTATGGATAGAAGTGCAAAGGCAAATGTGCAAGTGATTCAACAATAGAAAAATTAAGATAAATACAAAATTCTGTATTTACAGAAGCCACCTATGGGAAGCAGAAATAGCTTGGGGAAATTTTGCATAGCTCTACTTTTATGTGCTTCTAGCATGGACACTAATTTATTCTATCACATTTGACCTTTTCTTCATTATCTAGAATTCACAATGCCATGGTTGTCAATTTTTTTGAGATTTATAAATAAAACAAAGATTAGAAACTTGCAAAATTTAGCATATTAGTAAATTAAATTTTAAATGTGCATTTTAAAGTACTGTTTTGTTGCATAACCAATGCAGAAGATTATATTAGCATTTGCTTTTCAAGTCTGCAGTTGTTACCACATAAATAGTGGCTATAGTGTACTCCCTTCTTTCATTAGCTTATTCATAGTTTCCTGTGAAAAAGCTGATGCATCTCTGCGTCTTCAAGTAAATATTTTATAGCATCAGAGTCCTAAATTCAACTCCAGTATTGATTACAAGGCGTATTATATTTTAGTTCAGTATGCATAGAATAAAACCAAAAATCTCAAAGCATCAGAGTGAGTTTAAAACTAAGAGATTACATTTTATCATGGTGACAGGGATGCAGGCACTAGAATGCACTGGGAATATACAGTTTTATAAGAATTTTACTGTGCAACATTTACAGATTAATCCATTTGGGTATGTTCACCTGTTGTCTCTAGCTTGTCTCCATTTCCACAATGGAAATGTATGGAGAAAATAGGATTATATATTTACATATGTATTTTCACCTAAAGCAAGAGAATTTTGCAAATAAACCAGATTACTAAATATATTTACAAAGAAATCACGTTAGTAAAACTTGAACTACAGCTGTCATTGCTGTTGCAGTGCTAAAACCATCATAGTCCCTCCACAGAGGAGAGCTTCACTGTAATATAATTTTCAGTCAGAACTGACAGGGCTGAATTTTATTTTATGCTCTCAATGTGCTCTTTTCTAGACAGAGATGCTAAAGAATATATGGAGAATTGAGATAGGAACCACAAGACTAAGTAGTGTTTCCTAGGTCTTGAAAAGCAGGAGTTCAGGAGAGGGGCTTTGGGGTGAAGCAAAATAACCAACAGAATGCAATGATGCTTTAGGTAATGCACAGCACAGATGAATACAGAAACTCCAAAAATCACTGAGTCATGTATCACCTAAGAAAACCAGTATTTGTGTTACCACATCTTTGTTTCTCACTTAGTGCTACACACTGTAGAATTTACACAGTTTCAATGAAGGGTTTCTAGACTTCATAGTCAAATAAGTGCCAGGGAGACTTAATACAACCAGAGCTTGCCAAACCCAAGATCTCTACTTCTATTACCCCTATTGCTTCTGTTACTTCTGGTAAAACAAAACAAACAAACAAATAAAACCCCAAAACCTAACCAAACAAACAAAAACAACTAACAAAAAATACTTTGTAACATTTGGGAGAAAACAAAACAGACCACAAGAATCAGAAACCAGAGGCAGAAAAAGATAACAGAAGACAGCCAAATATCTTATTAAGTTGGGTCACTCAATGTTTTACAGGATCCAATTATGTAGCTAATCCCTATGCTGCTGTTTTGTCTTTGCTATTTATGGACCACAGAAAATCTCCCAGTGGAAAATTCAGATAAACAAGGGTACGCTAAAATTATAAGTCATGATTTTGATCAATAAAATAATAATTAATAGTAATATCAACAATGTATTTTCGTGTCATTAAGAAAAATATTTAAATATATCAAAAGTTATTAAGGTATTATGAATAAAAACACTGGTCATAAGACCTTAAAATTCAGCCTAAGCAGCATATGTGCATATTTTACCACATAACACCATATTCTAAATTTACAGTAGAAATTACTGAACAAAAGAGAAAACTAAAATTTTAAGTGAAGTTTAGTAGAGAAAAATGTCAGAGGGCAAAATCATTATTTAAAATAACTCTGAAGTGAAAAAGAGCAATCCAGCTAATTTGAAGACTGGACTAGCTCAAAAAGCACTACCATTCGGTAGTGTCTTACTATTGCTTAGCAGATGGCTAAGACTGCATTAGAGCTCCAGAACATTAGACTGAATGCCAAGTACCCCAAACAAAACACCAAATGCATTTATTTACTAATTTCTAGTCTCTGCCACAGTATTGCCATACTGCAGATATTCAGTCATCCTTGATGGAGTCACAGGCAGATGAGACTTTAGAAACTGACTGCTACATGCATTTAGCTACCACAGGGGCTCAGCTCTTTGGTGAGTACCACACCAGTAATATAGCTAAACTTTACCAAGCAAGTGTTTGAGATTAACGGGCAATAGCTGTTACTAACCTTCCCCTCAGAGAGCAAAGGAAAGAATGCAAATTCCCTTGAAAGTCTGCTTCTATTGCATTTTTTCTTCAGGCTTTACATGGAGTGGTAAACTCCACCAACAGTATTCCATCCCACCTGAAAAAATGTTATCACATCAGAACAAACATTGCAATATTTAAAAGTTACCTGTAACACTACTTGGAACATTAGGAAAGTATGCTTTTACCTCTGTGTATGAAGATAAATAATGATATTACTTCTTGAGACTATAGTTGCTGCTTTGGGTTACTCTGAGTTCCTACATGTTCATCTCGCTTTACCTGCAGGCAGCTCAAATGTTCCAGCTTTTCAGGGCACCCCTTCATCTCCTTACATGCACTGACTTTATTACAAAAAGAACCAAAATCATCTTGATTTTATTCAATGTCACAGAGTAAAAGTGGCCCCTCAGATGTTCTGAACACTTAAGACAGCCTGATTTATATATATGTCATGGATCCTACCACAAAATCATCAAATTAGGGGATAAAACTATGTTGCCCCACCGAGTTCAATGAAGATGTAACAACATGTTACAAGAATTAGCGAAGGGCAGAAACAGAGTGATTTTCAAGTCTTGTAACAGTGCCTCTGTTTTGAGAGAGTATCTCCAGGTTTTGGAGGGTGGAGAGGAAAGAGATTTCTAAAGGAAGCACATTTATAACCTTCAAGATTCAAAAATGGGGAAAATTGAAGTCAAGATTTTTAAGAACCATCATAACTGTCAGGGCACTGGAAAACTCATTTGTTCAGCCCCTTCAGATCATCACTGATAACAGTTTAGAAAAGACTATGAGTGAAATATAGACTTTGTGAAGCTCCCATTGTACATGAATTTAGATTCACTGATTCATCGCAGAGTTCAGTTGCATTTACTGCCTATGAAACTAGTCTGATGAATTCAATTACTGAAGGAAGTCTGGTTTTAATTCTTAGAACTACTACTTTTTTCAATTTAAATTGATTAATAATAAAAGTTACAGCATTTCAGAGGAACAGCATATAAATTAATTATAAATTGAAGCCCTAGCCCATGGCAATAAGATACAAAACTCTCCTTCATGTCAGCTCAGATGCAGCTTTCAAGTATATTCTAAAGGTACTTCTTCTGGATAAATATTTTACGTTATAGATATAAATTACAGTTTATTGCCAGCTGTTTAAAATATCTATGATTTGGTAAGATGAGTCTTGCTAACCCCCAGCTGTCTCCCATTTAGCTGAATTGGAAAAACACTGGGTAAATTGCTGCCCATGGTGCACAAACAGAAGCAACTGAAGTACTCATAATTTGTTGGAGTTTTAGATCATCCTAATTTAGATATTTTTCAAAAGACATAATGTAAAGTAGACACTACTTAATGGCCACCCTGATAAATAGCTCTACTGGGAAGATAATACAGTTAGTAAAAGGGTAAATTAAAAGCAAACTGTAAGAGCCGCGCTGCATCCGCGACATACCCGATGTGTTTGGAACGAAGCTGTTTGATGCGCTGATCACAGCAGTGCACACTGAGCTACCACCATACATGGCACAGCTGCTTGCCATCTTCAGGGGACTGCCTCATGCTCCTGAACTGATATTTACAAACTGCATTGACATAATCAAAGAAAAGCTGGAAAGATTCTTAATTTACTGGACTCTGGGGTAACAGTGTAAACACAGCATTCATGTGCTCTTCATGGGGCATTTAAATACATTTTTTCACAGGTTTTATCATATGAAAAACTACAATAAGTGGGGATGCAGTCAGGAGATGTACCTGAGTAATATTCCAAGGTAGCCGCAAGAAGGGTCCCTCAACAGATGAGAACTGACAGTACAGAAGAATCTATTATGTCTCAGTCAGTCTGTACCAATGTCTAACCATTTTTGATATTTTTTGTGATTTTTCTATATGTTCAGCAGAGAAAACATATGCAGTGAATACTAGTTCATACTACACTCTGTCAAAGGCAGCTGTCGACTACTAGATACTGTCACCAATAAGCAAGAGTTGCAAGCTCAAGAACCAAGAAATACATAGATTTTCAGTGTCACATACAGAGCCAAGTATTTTATTATCCATTTAAAAAAAAAAAAAGTATTTCCTTTTGAAGTCTATTTATAACCACAAATGCAATTTTGTCATCTTTGAGTAGTTAAAACCTTAATCTCTGCCTTTCTCGTTCAGAAGACATTCTTCACAGAGTGATTTTTAACTGTTACAATCCTTTTCTATGATTCTTAACTGGGGCTGAGCATTTCCCTTTTTTACAGGGTGCGGTGATGTTCTGATTAGGAAAGAAACAGAAGGCAGTGGTGGCAAGAGAGAAGCAAAGGAAGGAAAACATGCAAGGAAAGGAGACAGAACTGCAGAAGGTAGAAGTGTGGCTGACAGCCCCGGAATCCCCCAGGACCACAGTCAGCAGC
>VYZP01015670.1:2417-25390 GCA_013400635.1 Hypocryptadius cinnamomeus | reverse complement strand
AATAAAGAAATCTGTTCCTTGGTTATGCATTTTACCACCCAGTCTTAACAGTCTGACTACACTTTTAATAGTCTCAGTCTGTAATATAACAATAAATATTACATAATCCAGACAAAGAGCAGATTTGATTCAACCAAATCAGAATAATGAACTGATAAATAGCAAGTGACTGCAAAATGGCTTCCAAGGTTGGCTCATTTGGACATTTTGAGAAATTGTACTGTAAAACCCTGTGGTGATCATCAATAACCCGTGTTATCTGAAATCAATCACAGGGTAACTGAAGGCGCTCTTAGAGCAAACCCCCGCTTTGTGACTCATATTTAACTAAAATATTTTTATATTTTCCTTGCCCATCTTCCCAGCTCAAAATCTGAGCTGTACTTCTTTCTGTTTTTCTAGGAATTCATTTAGGACTCCTATTTTTCTCTGTGATGTTTTGACTGCATTTTAAGCATAAATATTATGAATTCTTCCCTGTCAACTTTTGATTTACCAAACATTTGGCCAAGTCAATGAACACATTAAGCTCACTACATAATACCAGATGGCTTTATGGGCTTGTGTCCTCTCCTGGGCAAATCCTGCTGTCATCTGTGAGCATCTGCACGGAGCCACAAGGGATGTGTGCACTTTTCATTCATTCAGCTGGGTCACTCATCATTAATATTCGGAGGAGGAAAGGAGGTGTCAGACAAGAGAATTGGTTCTGGCTTCTGTTAGCACATTGACATGTCAATCATCCACCCTAGAGGCTGCCAGACCCAATTTAGAACAAAAGTAACTGCTGGGCTGAGCACAACACAAAAGGAGACGAGATTTCTTTGTGTTAACCAGTCCCCACACAGCGCAGAAACGCAATTAGAGTCTTCCTCAGAACCAATAACACATGAAAGCCAGTCACTAGCAGGACGTACATTGAGACAAAATCTCTGACCCCAATCACGTTATGAACGATTCTGTTGCAATCATAGGGTGTTCTCAAACTGAAATTGTATTTAAAGTGCCTCTCTCAGGAAAGTGGTCCGACCCAGCATGGTGATAACTGGAATATGTTAAATTCCCTGCAATTTCTTACATGACAGCTTTGATCACTCATGAAAGGTACTGTTGTTTTCTAGATTAATACAGTCACCTTTAAAAGACAAAACAGCAGAAACAAATTAATCCTTAAGCTGTTTGATCTCAGTGCAATTCCCCAGCAGCTGCATGTGCAATAGCCTCCTAGTGCTCCCTGCTGGAGTCCATCCAGAATGCCTCCTGCTTCCATAGGCAGCTTTCAAGGAAAAAGGTGGGTATGACAGCAAAACCCACATGGGCTGAGCTGCCTGGGCTAGGAAACAGGAATTCCTGCTCCATGAACCCTTCAGCCTTGTCTTCCAAAATTTTGATCTTTTTTTGGAACTTTGAGGAAGTCAAAACAAATGTAAGCATCAGCAATGAGAGCATTTGCTTTCACAGTTCATACCTGTGTACCATGAAGGGGCAGGAGTTTCATTTTGCTCTGGTAGGTGGCTTCTCTCTCAGAAGATGGGCTAACATAGGAGCTGTTATAAAGTCTTTCAAGTGACTGCCTTTATAACAGCAGATTCAAACCCCTCAGACACTGGGATCTGAATGTCAACGTTAGCTTCTTCTCTGGCCTCAGTTGAACCAACATGTAGGCTGCAAATATTGTGTGGAAGGTTAAATATTTATTGTATTGATCAGCTCTATCTCTGTGTGTAAAATCTCCTACCACCCATTGATATTCAGATAAACATTTTCTCGGGACAAGCCACATGTACACCAGTAAATCTCTGTCAGAATCAATAGACAGACACCTTTCTATGCCAGCTGAAGAACTGGTTTATTTAGTTTTAATATAAGGTTGTCAAATACATGTTCTTTTCCCTCATGCTTGCAGCCATCTGCTGTTTACTAGATGTCACACGAGCAATCCACCCTGAACTTCTGCCTGGGTCCAAATGTGGGAAATCTTTCACCTCCAGCATTTCTCATAAAAGATAGCCATTGTTTCATATACTTAATTTATTTCCTCAGGAAAAGAAATGGAAAAAAAAAAAAAAAGTATTTCAGTGTCTTTAATTCTCTTATTTCCTTCAGCCCCACTGACTGTATCTGACTGCATCATGAAAGATGCATTCTAACTGTGGCCTGGTTTCACAGTGAAGTTTTATGACCAGCTATATTTAACCCAAAGTATGAACCCCACGTCTCTATTTCAGATCCTGTAAAACAAACACAGAACATCAGCAGCCAAAGGTTGCTACTGCAGGAGTAGCAAACAGTGGCAGCAGGAAACAATAAACCACTTCTCCTTTAGCTCTCATAGCTATATATTACTAATGCTGTTCAGTGATAAATGTGTTTGAATGGCTGCAACTCACAAGCAGGTGAGAAGGAGGTCTGACCTCCCTACTTATGTAACCACCCTGGGTACAAGCAATGAAATATCACAAAATGTTTGTCTTTGGCTCTTACTTAGACTGGTACTTTATCTGTACAGATATTCTGACATTCAAGTACCTACAGACATTGTTGTATGACTGACTACACAAATTATTCCACATCTCAATTATATGGTGCCATGCCCACAGAAAAGAAGAATAAAAACACAGTGATTGGATGAACTTTTAGGCGTGCATTTTGATCATCAGCATAAGACCAGTTTCCTTTTATAATCTCAGAGACTAAATAGGCAGCACAGTGGCACTTTTATATGCCTTAATAAATGCTACTATTATGTAAATTATATTATTCCTACCATTAATATCACCTTCAAATAACATGTTCTTGCCTATTTCATGTACTGTTGTAGTTTACTGAAAGAATATGGCACACAAACTCTGACCAGAATATCAACATCAGTGAAGTATGTATCATAGCTAAAGAAGGAGATGCAGAGGAGCTTTCATGCTCTCTCACAAATGGCCAAGTCACTGTGTGTGAGTCCAGCATCCCTTCTGAAGCTGTCTCCTCTAATGATGTGAGGGACCAAGGAACTAATGTTCACACCTTTTTTCTTAAAGGTGTATCTTCAGCAAAACGCTGATCCTTCAATACTTCAGACAAAAATATTGCACAGAGGAAATATGTATATCTTAGGTCAGCCTTAAGCCAAATTTCCCCACCACCTGTCACATGAAGAAAGGAAGCTAATTCAGCTCTGAAGAAGTGCCATCACTGATGATGTAAACATTTGTATGGCAAGTAACTCAGGGTGCAGTTATGTTGTTATGCATGCCAAAACTGTGTTACAAATACACACGTTTAGATAGCACATCAGAAAGGAGGAGCACATCGCTGCTAACCTGTCAGAAAAGACAGGATCTCTCTTTGCTCAGCAGAGGTTTGCTGTGTTCATTTGTCTTCTTCTGTTCCTCATCTCTAAAACTGAGATGAATGCATTTTTTTGCACATTAGGGAGATGTATGAGGTCCTTAGGAACAATATGAATAGCATTGGTATAAATATCTTCTTTTCATTGAAATTGTTTTTCCACAAGGAATGTTGCTGTTTCAGGATAAAGATGTTCCAATTTTCAACACACTGACAGCATTTGGATTAGTAACACTGTATTTTCTTCCCCTCGTTTCCATCAACATGATTTTTACATAAGACACAACTGGTCCCTCTGTAATTCATCTCCATACATAGCATTTCCACACAGAACTTTATGAATTCAGAGATAAATAGTTTGAGAAGGCCGTCTGCTTTCATTTGCATCATTCTCCGTGTGCTCTCTGATCTGAGGTTAAGTTTAGCAGCTGCCTAATACACAGTCCCAAGACTGAACTATCTCTGTTACTTGTGAGGACAAGATCTCTTCTCATTATGAAACATTCTGTCTGTTGCAGGAGAAGGGAAAATATACATAAAATGGAGGGATGAGCCACCATTATTGTTCACTCACAGTTTTAGGGAGTTTTTTCACATTTTAAAAAAACTGCATGTGAAAAGAAACTGTACTAGAGTACTGAAATAATCAAGATTTCTGAGTTTAATTTTAAACAATGGAGTATTACCTAAGAAAACTCACACCAAAGCATCCGAGACGGTATGCAGTATTTATTTAATGGTGAAGACAAGTTTAAGAACATGTCCAGTGGAGACCCCTCAGTCACCAAACACAGCTTATGTTGAGAAAGCAAGGAAATAAATTTTAAAAATTTAAGAAAATTTATACAATACTTTGATTTTCAGAGATTAAAAACTGGCTAAAATCCCTATATTACAATAATATTGAAAATAAAATGTCTTTTGTTAAAATCAGCTAAAAGTCTATATAGGACTAACGAAAACACAGCTTCTTTCAGTGGGGGTTTAAGAGAAAACTATCTCTGAGAAGACTATGGCTCTTGATTTTTGATTAAAGACATAGTCACAGCAACCTACATCTTCATAACTTCCAGGGTGGAACAGCACTCCTCATTATACCGCTTAATGCACAGGCTGAGATTAAAAAGCACCTGTGCTGGTGTAAATCCCAGCAATCTCTTGTAATGGTACCAGCCTTGAAGTACATGAACCCCCAGCACTTTTCTCCCTAGCACGACTCCAAAGCAAAGAAGCCAATCAGCCTTCTGCGGTGCAGTGCTGAGCTCCATGGTGAGCTTTCTCAGCAGGTGGTCCAAGAGCTCCTTCTTGGAAGACCTGTTAACCACAATTAGAGCCTATACTCACAAAGGGATTTAAGGTTGAAAATTCCTCTTCAGGTCCTTAAATTGCTGGAGTTAAGTTGCAGCAGCACTCACAGCTGTGGCTACCACTAGGACTGAGCCCNACTATCTGGAGGTCAAGCTGAAAGAAATGGCCTCAAGAGAGATAAGATGTCAAAGACTGGCACAGGAGAAAGAAAGAAAAAAACAAAGCACGAGGCAAAGCTATAAAGATGAAAGCTCTGAGTACAAGAAATGTTTCCATGAAAAACATCTGAGAAAGTAGCAGATCATGGGGAAGGATACTACAGACCTGAACCATAATCTGCTCAGATGCAAGACTTCATGGGCTTTTGAGAAAAGGTCTTTGAAAGAAACTGAAGAGAAGAAGAAGAGACAGGAGCTGATCCAGCACAAAGAGACAAGACACAGGCACCAGAAGTGAGTTAATCACCAGGTCAAAGATGATGAGCTTCAGCAAAAGATTTGCTACAGAACAAAAGCTTCAAAGATCTCAAGAAATCCTGGATCAGCTGATGGAGGAATGGATTAGGGAATCAAAATGAAAAAGCTTTAAAGGAAGAAGAATGAAATTCTATGGCCAAATTTGGAGTAAAAGAGAATGAGGATGAGAAGACATATAAATGTGATGCTAAATATAGCTGAGAGGAAAATTCAGCAAGCCCCAGAAATTCTGGCCAAAATTACCCAAAAGAAAGTTCCATCAAGGAAATTGTTTGGAGGGAAAAAAACCACTGCTCTCAAAGACAAAACTTGGTGGTAAAAAATGTCATCAACAGGAAACAGAAGAAAAAAATCAGAATAAGAGATCAGAGAAGTGATTTGTTGTTAAGAGTTTTGAAATCTGTTAGAGACAAAGGTAGAAAAAGTACCCAAAGCACCATATGTTCTGAGTCAAAAGGAGAAAAAAAAATAGGGAATATTTAAGCAAACAACTAGATGTCTTCAAATGCCTCTTATAGTGCAGAAAATCTTAAAACTTAAAGAAATATTACAGCTAATCTTTCAAAGATTAATCCAAAAGATAGCTTGCCATTTATTCTTTTCAAGATTTGGCAAGAACTCTGGATTGTGTTGAATTAAAATGGCTTCATTTTAACCTTGCTGCATCCAATGAATATGCCAATCACCATCTCTCCTGGCAGCCCAGCCTACCTCCCTGCTGCTCTGATGTCCTTTGGTGGCATAGCACTTGAAACACATGGTAAATATACCTAATTAATATAATTGTCAAATATATTTAATTAAATTTTTCTAGACAACCTGATTTATGCAGGTAAAAAATGGAGATCACAAGATATGTTTACACTTCATTAACTTTGCAGCTTTGAGGAGAAAGAATTGCTTATATCTGCTGAGCAGGTGGTTTTACCTCAGGAACGCAACATAAAATACAGAAATTTTTCAGAGTTAGAGTTATTAGTCCTAAAACAAGAACTATATTTATTTCTATAAATTAATTATATTTAATCTAACATATAACTAGCCAGTTTGCATTTCTGTTGTTGAATAAACCATTAGTCAATAAGAAGATAAGGAACAGTGTCACCTGACAAAATGAAGAGCCTTCTTTCCTCGAAAATGAAGGCTGAAACAAAGTTAATGGCATTAGGCTCTACACCTTTGTGAGGAAGAGCAGCACAGCATTCCAAAGAGCTGGCAGTTTCAGCTGATAGCAGCTACACAAATAGTGAACGATGAATGGGAAACAGACTGCATTTGAGAGCAAGCCTCAGTCTGGATGTTATCAAAGACCTTTAGGAGCTTCTGCCTTGAGAAACTAAGTTTGGGTTTTCCCAAGCATGTGGTTCAAAAATAACATCTCTCTTCTAGAAGAGCAAAATTCTGAGCAAAGCAGAAAAATCTAGCAACTGGGAGAGCCTAACCCTGTCACAACCACTGCTGAATATCAATATATTAGTTTTGTTCAAGCTCCTGTGTGAAATTTCCTAGCTTCAGGCTGCCACCCAACAAGTCAAAAGCACTTTTTGACAGAAAAAGTGAAGCTGCATTTTGCCAATATAAATCAACTACAATTTGAAGACTTTTTCCTGCTAAAAATTCAAAGAGATTGTAGAAGCTGGATAGCCTGTCTAAGAACCCTACAGTAGGAAATACACATGTTCCCAGTAGAATTGAGGAATCTAATTTGTAAATCATAACAGCAAGATATTTGCATACTTAGACATCTACAATATTTTCTACACTGCTTTCCATCACCGTCATCTGCTGAGAGATTCTGGTTAAACATTCCTGCTTTTCAGATGGAGCTGGAAAGTGTAATGGCTGTGATTCTGATTTCTGTGTGCTGAGACTCTGGTGAGGCACAGGCAATGGACTGGTTTGCTGCTTGCCATGGACTTATCCAGCAGTAGAGAAACTTACTCCAGCTCAGTAACAAACCCTAATACTACAAAATTCATATTATTTCTGGATAAATATAGAACTGTAACCAATTTCTCTTTCAAGGAAAACATGATGTTACCTCATTCTGGCCTGAGCAGAGACCCAGGAGTCTGGGGTCTTGTGAGTTATTTCAAATGCAGGAGAAACTCCCAGAGGCCAGCATATCTTGGATATAAATTAGCTTATTACAAAAAAATGTTCAAAGCAACCTTTCCGCAGTGTAAGAGAAAATAAACAAAAAGAGCTGGTTTCTCAGCAAACAGGTAAAGGTTGTCCCTTTTGAACAACACTTAGAATTCTCTCTCTGTTTTCTCCCATGCCTGTTTATAATTGTCTTTTGTAGACTTTTCTCCTGGTTATTTCTGTAATTTTGCATCCTACAGATTAGAACATCATCATATTACAAAACCCATTTGTGCTGTGACTTTTTTCAATAGAAACCATTTTTGTTCCAGTTTTCTGAATACCTACAGAAGCACAATCTTTTCTTACCTTTATCTCTCACAAAAACCTTTTGTTAAACCTTTAAGCATTTAATGACATCGAGCCAACTATAACAACACCCTGGTTTTGAACACTTAGCAACAGCTACAGAATTTCTCATTGCTGCCATATCCAGCCCTGTGCCCCAACATCTATTTCAGCAAAAGGTAGACAAAGATAAATTATCCTGGTGTTTGGAGATAAAGAAACAGCAGCATAATAGTTCTCATATGTTTCAGTGCTTCAGCTTCAGAGCTGACAGGAAAGGAATTGACTCAGGAGTAACCACGGACACACAGCACAATGGGATAAGCTGGGTGCAGGAGGAGGAAGAGATCACAGTAGTGCTGCCTTTGGAAATCCTGCCAGTGGGTGAATGCTGTGAAATATACAACATCCAAACAATAGCATGGATTCGTGCTTAGCAAGACCTTGAAACATGATCTTGTCTTGCATACTGCATTTCTGGAATACTGTTTTTGTTTTGTAATAACCCCCTCCCCTCTTTTCCTAATTAGCCATATCTGAGAAAAGAATCCACTCTTCCTTTTAGTTTCGAAAATTATGGGCAGACATCTATCTAGATGTCTGTGAGTGTGCCTGCAGTGCATGTGAAGGTCTTGAAGCCTTAATCCTAAAGTGAACTCTATACAGCAACCAAATAAGCTTTTTGTTGGATTTCAACTGGGACACATAATATTTACAAAAAATATTTGCAAAACTACTTTGAAATTTAAAATAAAACCCATGAGGGATTTCAAAGCAATGTTTATAATTGATTTGGATAAGCTCAGCTTTTAGGATTACTTCCTGCTACTTTTTAAATAACTGGATTATCTGAAGAATGCAGAAATCTTTGACCTATATATTCTAGTTACTGCCTCTTCCATTTACTTGGTTTTAAAGCATATTAAGACAAGCTAACCCATATACGTGTCTTGCGGGACATTAGATCCAATTTTAGTCATGCAAAAAGTACCTGTGTAGCACAGGAAGACAGATGGACAGAATCTTATTTTAGCACATATTGCAAGGCAGAAGGAAACCGGTGGAAAGCAGGACTTGAATTTCTCTCTATCTGAGAAAATTACAATCACAGAATTAACCCAGAAAATTATAATGAAATAAGATAAAACAAAACAAACAGCAACAACAAAACACCCACCAAACAACAAACAAACGAACTCCCTCCAAAATCCACAAAACCATGTTCATGCTGCTTGTATTGATACTTCTCATATCAGTGTTGGTTACATGTTCATCAAAGCTACAAAAGCTACATATTATCAAGGAGAAAGGACAGACAGGAATGTGGCAACTTGATTTATCAGTGAATTCCCATTCCTGCAGGGAGGATGTGACAGGCAGATGAGAGAGTATCATTAGGGGAAATTACCAGGAGGGAAATGAGATATATATTACATAAGGAAATACAATAGAGGTGCTGGGCCAAGGGTGTGAAGCAACAATCCTTTTCCAAGTAAGGACCACAGCTATTTCAGATAACACCTCCCAAAAGTCCAAGGAAATCTGAGTCTCTTGACTGCACATCAAACCTTCTTGCTCTTCCATTGTGAGGAATGTGTGCTCTTCCATTTCATTCCACAGTGAGGCTGCAGGGATGTGGTGTCAGGGCAGAGAGGCTGTGGAGATGCTGCCCTGGCTCTCCACAGGGCCAGTTAAGCCATCTAAAATTATGGATGAGGTAAGTATCCTGCATCTGCACACAACAGATATTTGACTTCATTCTCCTGTACACTGGCTCCACCACCTTTACATTCATTCTTTCTTTAAGCAATGTGTTGTTTTACACAGCACACCTGTCGTCCCTTTCATCCAGGAGAAATGCACACAATGTTCAACGCTAAATGATCCACATGGAAGAATATCTGACTGACCTAGAGAGTGGTAAGTTTTACTGTTAACTTATTTTTTTCCACTTGGCTCTCTGACATACTTCACTGAGAAGTCAATATCATTATAACTCCTGGAAAACAATATGCAAAACAAAAACATGCCACACACAGTCCTTTTGTGGTTTTGATTTCTTGTTCCCTGAATAAATGAAATGACCCCTTCCCCACTTTTAAGACCAATAGATTGATTTGAGACACAAAACAGACAACAGTAACATTTCAATTTAGTAATAAAATCACAAAATTATTTTCTTAACTATATTTAAACAGTTTCCTTATCAAACATAGGCATTTCCACACTGGGACAGGGGAGGGCACTAAAGAGTTATACATAGATCTGAAAGCTGAAGCAATGCTTTGTTCAACATGTAAATTGGCTCGACAATGATTCCAGGATCAGCATGTACACTCCTTGAATGAAAAAAAAAAGCTTTGATACAGCCCATTTTAGTTGCTTAAACCGCTTCCTTAATCGTTGGGAAACGCTGCTGAAGCCGAGCTTTGCTTTTGTACTTTATCTAATCTTTCAGCCAAGTAAGGAAAAATACATCCCTGCCAATAGTTTTCTAAGAATGTGTTGGACACTGAGAGAAGTAGATGTGGTTTAAACAAGACTAGCGTGTTTAGGCATTAGTTTTATTTGTTTCTAGTCAATCAAATTAAGTTTTAGGATTAAAAAAAATTGGTTATAAGACCCTTGTTCTACCTGGGCTAATACCACTACAGAACAGAGACAGTTCTTTGATAGTGTCAGTTTGGACAATCAACTGCAACCATTACTGCACTGTCAAGAAATCTCCTGCAAGACTATTTGCAAACTTACTGCACTTGTTAGCTCCTTATGGGAAGCAATGATTCATCTTCATGTGCATGTGTGTTTTGTTGACAGAAATGAACAACACACAACTATTTACATAATTAATTACCATCAAGCTCTGAGTAGCGTATGAAGCTGAGACAATTCTTCCCATTTTCTGCCTGTCAGAGTCTACTGACAGCTTCCATCACAGCTCAGAACATGAACTGAGGTCTTTCTTTGTACAAGCACATCTGAATGAAGACTCTTTTAATTATAGCAACTTCTTTTTAATTAGTGGATAATTCTGTAACCAGTGGTAACATTTGTCATGGTGCAAGGCTATAATCAGATCTCATGCACTGGTGGATGAGTTTATCACTGCAGAGATCAGGAAGGCTTTATGAACAGCATTCAATAGTTCAACAAAGTACAAGTTCTATATTTTTCTAGAGATCTTTTTTTTCTATTTTTCATACTATGCAACATGGAATAAAGCAGGAGTAAACCTGAGTGTGTTGGTCAGTCACTGGAGAGTTATGAGGCAATGTTGTGCAGTGCACATGAGGAAAAAAAATGCTAACAGAGATGGAGAGGCATGAATGCCACTTCAGAGGCCACTGATGCAGTTCTGGCCCACTGTTCTGGTCAACCCTGATCAAAAATATAAAATTTTAAAAATGGAGCAGAGATATCAGAGGAAGACTGTTAAGCAGCCCTGAAACTTTGGAGTTGATGGATGTCCTGTATGCAATGAACACATATGTAACACATCCCAGGGCTCGATTTTGAAATACATCCAACTCTGCATCACACTTTTCATTTAGCAACTCCAACAGATGCTCTGGGGTAAAAAGGGTTCCTCTAGCCATCTGGATTACATCCTCCTTATTGACGTTTTAGAAGAAGTATCACATGTAGCAGAAACAGAACTAGGGAACAAAGAGAGATGTGGAGGAGAATGCCTGCCTGGAGAGTCCTAGAAGACAGCTCATGCAGAGGTGTGGTAGGAGAGTCTAACAGCAGAAGTCCTCCAAGAGCTCACCACCCCATGGCCAAGCTCTTGCTCTGGTTTCCAGAGGACAAATTTACTGTCTACCTTCATGGTACAGAGAGACAAGTCCCCTAACAGCTCACAAAACTTGTTTTCCTCTCCATGATCACAGTCTCCCATGACAACCGTGTTTTTTCTCCACAGGGACACTATGCCTGGCTGCCAAGAGATGGACTTTTGTGAGAAACAGAATTTTCACAGAAGCTGGACCTGTCCCCAACAGATGGCAATGGTTCAGGTGCTTATGGTGTCCAAAGTACATATAATTTGAAACCATTTTTCCACCTTTGAAAGAAGCAACAATGAAAACCACATTGCAAACAGAAAAATTAAGCTTCTTTTGAATTTCAAAACAAAGCAAAGAAGGAATCACTTTCTCTTAAGAAAACACCAGGAGCTTGCAAAACCAAGGACAAGCTGTGCAAATGTAACCATCTTGACTTTGTGGGTGTAATAGAAAACAGGAATCATAAATGCACACCATGTGTTACAATATTTTTTTTGAAAGAGATCTGGCTGCTGTGCTACCATATTGACATAGACTCTCCAAATCAATTGTAAGGACACTGCCACGAAAAACAGGATAGAGGGAAGTGTTTGGTTTTCCCAGGAGCCGCAGCGGGCTCTGCGCTGGGGGTTACTGGAGGTTATTTCCTCCGCACACTGCGCTGCCTTCGGCCCGTCCTTCCGATTACACACCCTGCTTTTGTGCGTCCCGGCTTGCCGGGGGAGAGAGCTCCGCGCCTCTGCGGTTTTGTTCCCTTCATTACCATGCAGACAATATTCGGCTGTTCTCAAGGAAGGTCTGGGATCCCTGCTCTTTTCCCAGGCTTTCTTCTTGCCCATGAAAAGAGGAAAAACAACGAGGAGCCTGTTAGGCTGCGTCTCGCCAAGCCATGGGCTGATGGTGATGTAACGAGACGGCAGGCGGTGAGTGGCTGCGGCAGCCTGGTCATGCTCTGTCCAGGCATGGCGTGGCCGTGGCCCGGCAGCCGCCTCACACCTCGGCCCCCGCCGCACAAGGGCTCCGAGGGGGGAGCCTCCGGCGGCCAACAAAGCGCCAGCCAAGCATGAAGTGGATGGGGAGTGCTCCTCGGCACAGGGACGGATCCCAGCTCCCGCCCGGACGCCTGCCCGGAGCTCGCACGCTTCCTGGCTCACGCAGGGGAGCCCGCCTGAGGCTGCCCATATCATCATGATGATGATGATGATGATGATGATGATGGCGATCATTATTAGCTGGTGGAAAGGGATTTTGTGAAATTGGGGCTGGCTGGGTTAGTAAGCGCAGAAGGAGGAAAACCAAATTTGTTTTCGTTTCGCAGTTCTCAAGCGATGTAAATCATCATAGCCTCATTGCCTCCAGCGGTGGATACATTCACACAGAGTTCAGCACAAAAGCGGGTCCATGATGTCAGATAACCGAAGGCAGTCTGGCAGTTTATCTCTGCAACTGTTGCACAGTTCCTGGTCGGGCAATTAGTAAGCTAGATGTCTACTAGCATACATTTGAACAGAAACATTAAGGCAATAGGTTTAAAACCAGTCTGCTTTTTGCTTCTTTTTTTTTTTTTTTTTTTGCCATTTTTGAAAATTCATTTTGCCTAAAAAATATTTATTATTCTCAATGGGAAAAGAAAATCCTTAGGCAATCCTTTGGGGATTGCCTTTCAACTTTTCCATTTTAATTTTGAAAATTAGTTACATTATTACAACCAGAGACAGGTTGCCGCAAAAAGACAATGAATAATTCTAAGGCTTGTTGTGTGATCTTGCCAGACACACAACACAGTATACAAACCCCCAAATAATCGGGGTTTCTTCACAGTAGAAAGCAGTAAACACAGGATTTATCCTTGCTAACAAACTTGTTAACTAGCTCTAGGTTTTGAGTCTTAATTCTGCCTTCACTCTGCCTACTAAAGACTGACTCCTGGGGTGACACATTCAAACACTTTGTGTCTCACAATACTTACAGCCTCTTGACAGATCCATGGGGAATGAAAAACAACGGAAGTTTGTAGCTTGTTTTCAGAGGGGCAAGACACTGAAAGCACACAGACAAGCTTTTCTGAGAAAATGTAAGACCTAAGTGAAAGAATAGGAGGATGAGTGGGAAGAATTAAGCATTCCATGTTATCTGAAACAGTACCAGTCAATGTACTTTTCAGATGCAGCTTCCCAAGACATTGTGGTATCATTTAAACTTGCATAAGGGGTGTCAGACAGCATGCATGTTTTACATACCTTCCAGAGCCTTGAGTTTGAAACGTGCTGTATTTTAGTTCAGCCATATTATAGGTGTAAATTAATTAATTGTTAATTGTAATGAGAATAAGTGCCCAGGTAGCTAACCTGCATGCCTTTAGACTCATTAGAACACAAAGAAAAAAAACAGTAAAGCCCTGATTATTACCCAGCAACACAAATATTCATCAAAAAAAAACCCCTCCCCTCAAGTTTGTCATCAGACTTTTTAAATGTTTCACAATACATCTGCAATTTTCTATCTGCTACATCCATTTCTCAAGAGTATGCAGGTGCTGCCTGTTTCTGCAGCTCAATGACATACAGTGCATGCACAAAAAGTGTAGTGAACATTTTCATTTGGGAGATCAGAAGTTGTCTTGTGGGTAGTTCAGTCTCTCATTGGCGTTTGGACATTGACACATAAAAATGATGGTGCCAAACTGAGATTTACAGCAAAGCCATGCACCCACCAGGACATTCAGGGTCTCTTCTCTTTACCTTGCTGTATCTCATACATGCACACACACAGATGTTTATGACAGCAGGAAATGTGTGCAGTAGAGGGGCTACAATTGCACTAGTAATATGAGAAATTAGAAGTGCTTGGAAATTGGAAAGGATTTCTGTATTAAAACGTAAAATTAACAACAGCTGGTGAATTCCCTGAGCCTGCCACTGTATGTTCTTACAGAAAACAGATTTGGGGAGAGGAGTGTTTGGGGTTGATTTGTTATTGAAAAAAAAAAAACCAAACCCTAAACAAGTCACATCCTAGAAAATTTCAGTCTTCCCCCAAGCAGTTTTCTTTGCTAATTAATCTGTCTTCATCATTAGACTTTTTTCTTTTCCTGTAATAACGAGCTATGTTGTATGATCTCACCCTTTTTCTTCATGGTACTTTTCATCTCAGTGCTCTTCTCTGTAGCAAAAACTACAATTCATACAAGGTGTTACATTCCTGTGCTGTTAGGATTCTCATTATGACTTGGCAATTCACTGTTCAACCTGATTTTACCTCACTGCCAGTAATTCCTTCCCAAAGCCACCTTTCAAACATGAAATCTGAAAAAAAACTAACAACAGTGATTTCTTAAAGGTTAGTCCTGTTCTGGGTGTTACCCAGAGCAATGGCTTCTGGATGTAGATGCCCCATCCCTGGCAGTGTTCAGGGCCAGGGTGGATGGGGCTTTGAGCAACCTGGTCTAGTGGAAGGTGTCCCTGCCCACAGTAGAGGGGTGGAACTAATGATCTTTAAGGTTTCTCCCAAGACAAACCATTCAGTGATTCTATGATGTCTTGTATTTCTCCGACCACTTCCTGGTTTTCACTGTGTTCTCTGAGCAAAGTCAAGAATTGCTTGAGCTGTAATTTTTGACATTTAAACATTTCAAGTGACATACAGAAAATGTGTCTAGAAAGAGGAAGGGGAGGCCTGTGAACAAAGCACGTTGCTTTGGTTTTATCTACTTTGTTATCATGCTTACAATTGTACTGCAACAGGTTTTCCTAGACAAAAACTACCCAGTGTTGATACTGAGAGTGACTGAAAAGCAGCAGAACAAACAGAAGGTAGTGCAAATATTCAAACAAACCACAAAATATAACTAGGGCACTGTGCCACTTGAGAATCAAAAGAATGGATTGCTTTGGTAAAATTTATAAATTATGTTTTAAAAAAAAGATAAAAAATCAGTAAAACCTACATAGGTTTCCAGAGAGGGAAAAAAAGAAGTCATCTATCTGTACTTATATAAATATGTGTTTGGTTAGTTTTGACAACACTGAGCTCCATTGTAGGGAATAAACATTTCCAGTTCCAGAGGGGAAACCTTCACACTTCAGAAAGGCAGAAAGCAGAAGAAGCTTTTCATTCTGCTGTGAGATGCTGGGTTTTGTACTTGTTATGTGTATGGGGACCCAAGCTTTCATGTTCATGGGAAGTAAAATAGTTCTTTATGGAGTATTTTATAAAGGACTATCAATCATTCCAGTATGAGTCTGAAGCAGAGGGGAAGCAAAAGAGAGGTCATGCACAAAAATGGTTGTGTTTCAAGCCATGCAATGAAAGATTTGGCTGTGGGAAAGCAGATTCACATTCATGCAGACCCTGAACTTGGCCTGCAGAACGGATAAGTGCTGCTTGTGCCTGCAGTATCCTCTTGCTGAGGTCTACCACCTATAAAATAAATCCTGTAATGAAAGCAGATCACCTCATAATGCAGTCCTGGAAGGGGCTGATTCATCCAATATCTCTTGCTTACAAATGTGCCATGGGGTTACCATAGTTCATGCAGCCTCATTAAAAGCAGTGCAAAACATGCTGAGGAGCCTGAATGGAGATGAAATAAAAGCCCTATAGATGGTTGTTACACATAATCCATTTGTTACTATGCTTTGGGCAAACAAAGGAGCGCATTGTTTATAGAGCAGCTTTCTGCCGGCAGCAGAACAAATTCTTGTACGATTCTAGTGAATATTTTACAACGTTCAACAAAACGAAGAGTGTGCCTCCCCCGTAATGCTAGTAATTCATAACTGGGAGAGAGATGAGGGCAGAATAGAGAGCTGTGAGAGTAAAATAGTGAGATCAGGTAATTCGTAACAGCCATACAAGAAAACCAAAACTATTGCTGATTCTGAGCACCTGAACACTTGCGCTGGAAAAGATGGAATTTTTCATTCTTTTATGTGCATTGCATATAGTATGTATAAAGTTCAGAATCTATTCCCTAACCACTGAATTCAGTGGTTTATCATTTTGCATATCAATGGGTGAAAATGTCTAAGTTCAGAAAGGCGAAAATAAAAGGATATTCTTGAAATAAAACTTGGCCAGACACTAAAAACCACAATTGAAAGCATTGAATGAAGCAATGCATTTAACTAGTATAGGACCTGTCTAGTTGCACAGTAAGAAAGTTTAAAATACAACTGCTATTTCTAGTTCTATATTTGGCATGTATATTGAAGGCTTTTTTTCTCCTGAAAAATTATTCAAAAACATAGTTTGCAGTCTACGTATTATTTGCTTTCTCATATCCTGAGTTAAATTATGTAGATGATGTAGATGCAGACTTCATCCTGACCTCACTGGAGTTGCACCAGACTCTAAACATGCCAACATAGGTGTCAGCCTAACCAATTAGCACTGGTTAATTCACATTTATCACCACTCCTTATTTTGTTTGTCAAACTGTGTCTTCAGGAATACACTGTCATTGCTCATAAATGTAAACGAAAAAAAATTCCCAAAGCTGGATTTCTAAAAGGAGGCTAAAAACTCCTTAAGCTGGCATAAGCTGAGAGGTGGGCCTTATACCTAAACAAAGAAAGTGTGTGATTATTCTTCAAGCTGAACATGCAATACACTACACAGAGCTAACCTTTTGCAATTTAAGCACAGGACACTGATCTGTCACCACACCTACGAAGTGTTAAGAAAAAATTACCACGTGAAAAAAAACCTAAGAAAAGGGGTATCAGAGACAGAGTCCAAAAACCCCCAAACCTGTTGTGAAATTTTATTTAGCAGCAGCATGATAACAGTTGTGCAACTGCAGCTGAAGCAAGAGATTTTCACCTCCCCTGGTCATGATATGACTTACCCTGGCTTAGAGAAGGGGCAGGTCTCTCTCAAATGGCCTTAGCTCTCCTTCGGGAGGGAAAGCAAAGCAAAGAGACCCTGAATGCAGTTAGGGGCCTCAAAGAGGGAATCAATGTATCTGCAAGGAAATGGCACACCATGAGGCCCTGGCTGTTAATACCATCTTTGTCCCGAGAAGAGAAGTGGCGGCAAAACACGGCCCGGTGAAAAGACGTGAAGACAGCACTGGGGCAGATATGCAAATTTCTGTGGGAAAACATCCCCTTGGAGGCATTGAGAAGCACTGACATGTTTTCACATAAATCATTAGGAAAGACAGGATCCTATTTTCCATCCAAAAGGCACTCCAGAAGCTGAGGGCCACCCCTCTTCTATGCACAAACAACCACTCTTGCCTCTATCCAGCTGCTCACACAGCAATTGCTTTTCTGCATAACTATATGAAAGCAGCAAAAATGATAAGGGTTGCAAGGAGCTTATTGTTTGTGTATGCGTGGTAAATACTGATAATTGGGATACAGGAAGAGCTGCATTCAGATTATCCACTTGCTGATTTTCTGGATTCTAAGTTTCCAAAGTCATTCAAGGTACTAAGACACTGTTTGTGTCAGTGCAGCTAATATATTCAATGCAAACTCCAGTGGGATGGATTTCTGCTGCAGCTGAAAGGTCTTATGGACTAAGTAAATGCAGTGAGTGAGTGGTAATTTTTTGACTGTTTCAAGGGATCAAACCTTATTTTTAGGCATATTCTGAATGATGGACTACCCTGAAAACTTGAACTGATACTATGCAAAAAAACCTAACAAGTAATAATTGACATTTAGCTATTAAACAAAAGAGGAAATACGACTGGGTGACAGAGAAGGTTGCGCAGAGAAGCTGTGGATACCCCAGCCCTGGAAGTGTTCAAGGCCAGGTTGGATGGGGTTTTGAGCCACCTGGTCTCGTAGAAGGTGTTCCTGACCACAGCAGGGGGATTGAACTAGATGATCTTTAAGCTTCCAGCTAAACCATTCCATGATTCTATGACAGGGAAAACCTGGGGCCTCAGAGAAGTGACTTGAAAATCCTAGGTAGAGGGATAGGCTTAGGAGAGGGGTGGAGGCCACTCAGGGAGCTGCTGAGGGCAGGGAGCTCATGTGTACTGCCATGAGCAGCGGCACCTACTGAGCAACACTCCAGCACCTGCACCTGATGGAGAACCACTGAACAAATGCCCTGATGAGCCCAGTGAGAGTGTTCTGCTCTGCCCTGCTGCCCCACCAGCCTGCCTCTGACCCACTCCCCTAGCAAACTCCCTGCTCCTAATCCTCCTTCCCCTGACCAGACTAAAGGGAAAACCCCCGTTTCCTGCTGATGGGAACCCCTCCATCCATCCTTAGAGTCTCACACACTACAAGTGTAACACACTCCACTTCCTCCCGTGGGTCCCTTTGTGGGGAGCTCTTCACCGTATACAAACATTTAGCAACTGTTTTCAGCAGAAAATTCCCAGCATCACATTGGATGAGAGTGTGGGCTTGGGGCAGTGTAGTGATTAATGGGTCCTCTGCAGAACAAAGCCTCCTCAGCTCTGTCACAAGATAGTTGCTATGGTTTTTTGACATTGCTTAGCAGAAATTTACTTTGGCCATGGGATTGGAGGAGGGGAAATATAAAAAAAATACTATAGAAAATCCCTCCATTGTACACTGGCAATTATTCTCAGCAAATCCTGTGCCTGTCTAGAATTTCAAGCTCTGTATAAATACTTTCAATTAGATTTAAAAAAAAAAACCAAACCCAGAAACAACAAAAGAAGAGACTTTGTTAAGAACAAACAGTTTGAAACATGTCTTGTTAGCTATCAACAAAGTCGTTAGAAAAGCCGGAAGGTTTCAGCTAGATTGATGTAAAAACAACATCAAATATCCTATGAGACACTAAGTTAAATGTTCTTTGCAGTGACTCAGTCAAGGATAGGTAAGAATGCACACTTCATTGCAATCAGCTCCAACAACCTCAGAATCTTTTAGCATGCTATTTTACCAAGGTCTCACATTTCTGTGGCAGATGGCAGTTTTCGTAGATGCAAAATGTTCTAATATATCAGACAAGTTCTGCCTAAAACATCCAACAAAATAGAAATGAGAAGTTGGCCAGGGAATGTTTTTAAATGTGCTTAAAAATGGATGCTGCCCATTTTATACAGCATAAAAAGGCCAGAGCAGCATGCAAGAGTTTTAAGGCACTCTACCCATCTGGAAGAGGAGTGTTTCTGCATATATTTTGAGTGACACAACGACAGGCTTGTATCACCACCCCCACTTCAAGGAAAATCCTGCTAGACTGAATACCGGAGATTTGGGTTTCAAAGCTTATATAAGATCATAAAGAAACTGCTATTCTTTAGCAGCCTTAGGCATGCCTAAATCTTGTAAACTTCAATCCACAAGATGCAGAGCACTCTACCTCCTTAGAAACACTGTATTAGGGTGTTCCACCTATAGTCAACAAACATCAAACAAGAACATCTGGGAGCACAATTCATTTGGGTTTGTACAGTTAAGTCTGTTGGTATGTATCTGCATGTCATAAATCAATATTATGTAACTTCCAGGACAACTTGGAAGGGGAAGCAGGACAGCTGTGTTATCATGTCACTCTGGGCTACAAGGGGAATTATTCCAGGAAAAGCAGTATACTGATACAGATACTCTGCTACTGCTACCTGAGTCTGTTTATTCAGTTCCAGGAAGGACAGCATTATGTCACACAGAAATACTTTTTAGGTGTATTTGAAAACCCATTCCTGAATCTCAAGTAGAATGACAAATTTCTTTATTAATTCATCACTTTACAAATTTCAGTGCTCTTAAGTCAGTATTTACCAGCTGATCATCTGATCTGCACCAAATATCAAACATCTTAGGCTATTCAGGACTAATAAAGCTGCTGCAGCTTTATTGGCATCCATTGGCATGTACTCTGTTGGACAGGCAAGGTGTCAAACATTAGAGCATGTGGGAGAAGTTTTGAGAATTGCTTTACAGTTTCAGTGGAAAATGCTGCATCACTATCAGAATTTTATATAAAAACATAACAGTCCCAATGGTAATTTTAATTTAGAAAGTAGTTTAGTTCCAGGGTAGAAGGAGAAAACATAGTCAACACCATGACCATGCATAGCAAATGCTTGAGGGGGAGGGTCACAGGCTCAGGTGCAAATCCCCACTTTGCACTTCTCCCTGCCTTGACACAGTCTTGTTTTATTCCAGTGGGGAATACTGAAATATCAGGATGCTTTTCAGGATGGGAGAAACTTTTTCTGCCCAGGTCCACTTTTGCAACTTCTCCAACTCAGTTATTCCTGATGTCTGAGTGGTTGCTTTCAGATCCACCAAAGAGTTTACAGGGTATGAGAACGGTGTCCAATTTTCCTACCCAGTGCAAGCTAGAAGGCACGACGGGGGAATATTTCAGTAATTAGATGTAACATATTTGACAGGTAGAGCCAGATTAAATTTGATACAAATGCAGATAATAGAAGCAATTTTCTAAATGTTCTGTAAATACAGCGCTATCACTGAAGGCACCATAAGTTGAATTTGAACAGCTGCAATTTGGCCACATCTGTAAGCAAGTCTGTGCTCTTTCCACTGCTTCACTAAGTCTTTGAGGCGGAGGTTGCCACATTTCCAGTAGTTTTTCTTTCAGCATTTTTTCAGTTGACTCCCTGGTTGTATTTTCAGTCATCTACCAATTTACTGCATGTTCCATCCTACATGTGACTACTCTCCTGCTACCTACTTTGGCAGAAATTCTATATAGTGATCAGTAGGACAATAGCAGTGTTTAGTACAATGCCTTCACTATTCCCACAACCGCCACAAACTAATTAAGCATGCATAGGGTACTTTAAATTTTTGGGGTTTTTTTTTCTCTATGTGGTTTTTTTTTTGAGTTCCTACAGTTGTGATATTCCACACACAGTATGAAAACCACATTCACATTCCACTAGGGTTCTTTGCAGATCAAGAAATAACTAAACTGGTGGAATTCATAGGTAGGATGTTCCTCCAGCAGAACAAGAAACCTAGGGCTGACAGATGACAAATGAATTACCTAAAGCAGCATTTTCTTTTTGAAAGCTCTAGTGGTAAGCATATAGAACCTAGTCTTTAGCTTTGGGAAAATAAGGAAGAAAAGCCATTTTGAAAGTTCCTTTCTTCATTGACATTGGCATAGTTCCTTTTGACTGGGAATGAGAGGGACTCCCACGAGTTTTATTTTATTCTCAGGCCAATGTAACAACTCATCTTCTTGAGATTGCTTTTCCATGGAGGGAAATTAGATACAGCATTAAACTAGATACTTTTTCTTGGAAATGCTGTGTGCTCATCATTTCTCCATTTCACCACAAAAGAATACAAGTACTAAGTTACCTGCTTCTGGTTTTAGTCTCATCAATTTTACTAACAATACGTCACTCACATATTCTCCAGTCCCATCTCCTTCAGTCATTTCATTTCTTCAGGCTGACAAGTGAAAATAATAGAATTGATGAGATCACATCCAGACACTAATGAGTGCAATCTAAAGCAATTAACATATCAGTCCATGGATGCACCTTCACTTCGGTTTGGATCAGAAACACAGCTTTGAACACAGTTTACTGATCATCCTCACTTACTGTGCCTTTATTCATGCTGCCCAGAGCCCTTGGAGTGTTCTTTCAGATGTAACTGCAGCTCGCAGCTGCATTTCAAGGGTACATCTAACATCCTTCAACTGCTACTGAAATGTGCAGCAGTCAGATCAGCTCCTCAGCACCAACCCTCCTGTCAAAGAAGGCACTCCTACTAGGCTGCAGTTCCTGTTAATGTAGACATAAGCTTCCACAGGATTCCCTGTGGAATTTCACTCATTTCTTCCCTGATGGGGGCTGAGACCTGTACCTACCACAGAGTTCAGGATCCATCAAGTGACATGGCCTCTTAGAAGCCAGCAACATTTAATACCCAGAAGTGCAACTGCTACAAAGAAGTAGCAGTACTTCCTTTGAAAACTAGTTACCTTGAAAAGCTAGGATTTAAATCCTAGAATAGTTGAGAAATCCTTTTGCATATGCCTCTAGCTCAACTGCAGATAAATTAAAAACTTCTTACTCCACTAGGTGGTGTAATTTGTCTTTCTGTCAAATGTAGCCTTACAAATATTCCCCCTAATTCTTCATTTCAAGATGAGGCCATAAAAATACCATCTGAAAAGTGAAGTGGGAATCTGGTCTACAAGGGTCAGCTATTTTATCCAGTCATGCTTTTTTGACGTTTTCCATGATTCCTTAGAAAAGCTTCTGTCCACACAGGATAACTTTCTTGTAGAACATTCCTAGATCCATGAAGTAATAAAGTAGGAACCCAAAACAAGAACATCATGGTCTCCCTCTATTTCCTCTTATACCCAGGCATGTTGCATAGGTATCTAAGCTATTCCTGTGATTTATGTCATGTATTTTCAACTGCAACATCTTTGGAACATCTCTTTCCTTGGTTTACCTCCAAGTTAAAGATGATGCAGTCAAACATGTAGCTGTATCTTTCTTGTCCAGTTATGCTTGCACTTCCATGGCTATAGTTACATACAGAAAAAGCAGAGAATGCCAGCCTGCATAACAGGATGTATCTTAGGGGATATACCCTGGCTGAATGTAACCCTGGTAGCTATAACCCTCTGTCTGAAACAAAAAAGACCTTGGCTGGTGCCATTCAACTCTTGGCTTCAATTGGAGCCCACATCA
>VYZP01015659.1:0-13405 GCA_013400635.1 Hypocryptadius cinnamomeus | reverse complement strand
GTTATAGTACACTCAGAAATTCTAAATACAAGTATGTTTAGGGTTTTTTTAATGTCTTGGCTTAAGGGGATTCTGAATCCCCTAAAACCACGCTTTTTTTCCCTATACTTCATGTACCAACCTAATTAATCCTATTTTGAAACACATAAATGAATCACATTTATTTTAACACACAAGTTCTAAGACAAACAAGGTTTCATGTGTCTCAAATGTTTATATNCTAAGACAAACAAGGTTTCATGTGTCTCAAATGTTTATATATCAGGATGTTTCTTGATGGAATATTTTTGCTGGTCCCACACCTCTTCAAGAAGATGATTATTAAGATAATCTTTAGCAAGAGAAAATTTGGAAACAAGACCTATACAACATCAGGAATTTCTTTCTATCCTTTCCAAAAGAAATTCATTCTAGGAATGAATGATGAAGAAAATCTGGCATCATTAACCTAAGACCTTGTACCTTGGATTAAAGATGAAGGTGCTTTAACCTGTATGCTCACCTGCTACGTGAATGTTATTCAAAAAGAAAGGCTGACTTTTAAACTCAGAACAGAGATTTTTGTTTTTTAAACAGAAGTGACAGTGTATTATAAACCAATTCATGAGATCAATATTGAAACTGTTAGAATAAGAGGTATCTGTTTTCCCTATCCACATAACAATTTAATTGCTCTACATCCCATTGTCAAAAATGATAGTTTTGATCTCTGTTTTTTCTGAGATTGGCCAAAAAGGGAGCAGAAGCTGAGAAACCATAGGAAGCATATGTAATGCAAAGATTTTTTAAACATTTATAACACCTTATAATGTGATATCCTTTTTAAGAGATAGAGGACTTTAGGTAGAATCCAAGGATGTTTCTGTTCTCAGTTTACAAGATCAAATTCTTCAAATCCACAGGGCTCTTGTCCACTATTTTCCTAATCTGACTTATGAAGTGATTAGTAATGATGATTATTATTAGTATTTATGGTGTCATAAAAATATCATTACTTTTATTTAAAATTAGTTCAGTCTTTTCCTCTGTCCTATCTATCCTCTAGTTTATATTTGCATTGGTTAGTATAGAAAAAGAAGAGAAAAATCAGGAATCTTTCCAAGCCTAAGGTCTACAACTCTATAAATTCTCTCTCAGAAGAACTACATAGATGCACTAGCAAGTTATAAACCTAATAAAATATCTTTTGTAACAGAAACCTTCACAATAATTTTCAGGCATCACAGACATGTTTGTTAAAATTAGGTGGATTTTGATCTTATGCATTTTGAAAATTGTAGGTGAAAACCGCAGTTATAATAGCCTTGGTGACAAAAATACTATTCTTTTCGGTGCAATTTTAGACAGCTACTAGATGGACATTAGAATTTCCATAATTAAAAGTGTTTGATTTTAATTAGTGTTTTCCAACCCCCTTTTTTTTTCCCCAAAACACATTTGCAAGTTTTTGCTTATGAATAAATTCTATGTCAGTTACTGGTAAGGGCATAACCCACCATTGCTGCAGAACAATGAGATCACGATGATAAAACCTGAGTTGGGAGCACCAAGCCATTTCACTGCTTTCTGGCAGTATGCTGGGGGGATTTCAACATTTTGTTTAACCTCACAGTGCTCACTTGCTTTGGGATACAGTTGTAGGTTTTTGTTGTCAAATCACATTCCATAAACTTTAAGACAGGCTCTCTCAGCTCAAACACACAGATCTATCTATAAATTAAGAATGGAGATGGGAGAGGTTGAAAATATGCAGTTCTTTGCCTTGTCACAATTTCTGTCAGGTTTCCATTAAAACTTCAAAGACATGCATAGCTGAAGGGAAATCAAATAACACGTGTGATGATGCTACTAGGAAAGGTCTGAGTTTGCAAGGATCATTCAACAAACCACAGCTTATGTTCTGTGTTGCTAAAGAGAACTCCAGAGTAATAGATTATTCATTAAACAACAACAACAACAAAAAATCAAACAAAAAAACCCCAACAAACAAACAAAAAAACAAACAAAGATGTTAATTGGAATGGGAGTCATCAGAATGAACACTGTGTGAACATACAGAGTAAAATGTGAAACAGGTAAATCTGTTGTGAGCATTATGGTTTAGGTGCTTAAAAATCACCACTGGGAATCTATCTAGTTCTACCTCAAGCCAATAAACATTTGTTGTCCTTTGATTATGTAGCTTTACTGTTCTTGTTGAAAAAATGTTTTTCCATGTTTTCCAGTTCATCTGAAGTCTACTCATTTTTCCCAAGTTCTTGATTTAAATATTTTGTACTTCAGAAAAACTAAAATAGACACAAAAAAGCTTCCCTGATTCCCTGTAAATTCACATTACTATTCAGAAAAGTTTAAGTTCTGACTAGTTTGTCTTTTCTTGTGATTCCTATTAAATGAGAAAAAAAAAATCACCATATCTACTTAAAAAAATTCTTCAAGACGTGGCAAGCAAAACTCTGGATATTATTCCAAATGACTTCAGCCCCAAACCTTTTAAACCATTTGAACACTTCAATATAGAGTCAAATTGTCCCACTGATTGTCCTACGTGATACAACTGAGACTTAAAATTAAAAGACAGCCCCAACATGAAAATTTATGCATTCTGGTAGAAGAGCTTGGCACTACACTGCAGTCACAGTCATCACCAACACCAGGTTTGACTGGGCAATGTTCTTTTCCCGTAGTTCAAACAAAGGAGAATATTTCCAAAGAAATCACCCTGCCACAACCCATTTTGCACTTGTACTTGTCTGCCAGCCTTGCTCTGTAGCCCCAATTGCAAAAAGGCAGGAAGAGAGCTATTCTGGCTTAACTGCAGACAGGAATCAAGCTCCTTGCAGTCACTCATTCTCTTCCCCTGGGTGGGATGGGGGAGAGAATTGGAAGAGTAGAAGTGAGACATCTGGTGGGTTGAAATAAAGACAGTTTAATGAGGAAAGCAAAACAAGGAATTCATTCACCTCTTCCCATGGGAAGGCAGGTGTTCCATGCACAGGAGAGCTGGACACCATCAAACCAAATGGTGACTTGGGAAGAAAAATGCTGTCACTCTGAACATCCCCTCCTTCTATGTTCTCCCCCCAGCTCTATAGGCTGGAGCATGATGCCGTGTGTATGGAATGTCCCTTTGGTCAGCTGGGGTCAGCTGTCTCGGCTGTGTCCCCTCCCAGCTCCTTGTGTACCCCCAGCCTCCCCTCTGGTGGGGTGGGGTGAGAAGCAAAAAGGGCCTTACTGCTGCAAGCACTGTGCATCAGGAAGATGACTATCTCTTTATTATTCTGAAAGAAATAGAAACACTTACATGCTTTTATACTATGCTGGTCTCGTATATTTTTGCTCTTGGTGTAGAAATAAAAATACTCCAGGCAAACAAAATTAAGGAGATGATTATTTTTTTGTTTTAAGTTTCATGACTACACCTCTACTGTAGAAGCCAAAATGTTTCAAGTCTCTTTGGAGAGAGAGCATAAAAGGCCCTAAGTACATTTCCCATGCAAGTCACACCTTTTGTCACAGGTTTTCCGTTACTTAAAAAGATTAAATGAAAATAGGAGATATATTTGTCATTTACCCTACAAAGTTCAAAAACTGCAATTAAAAACTGGTATGTTTGAGCAAACAGAACAAAACCAATCTGGAGGACAGTGGGCTTAAATTGTTCCTAAATGCCTTCTGAAACACTATTCTTCTGAGGTAAGAAAACAGGAAACAGTAAGAATTAAATATTTTAGCCATGCCCTTCCCGAGTTATTGTAGTAGCAATTAATGACATGATATTACAGTATGATCTTGTAGTCAGCTGAGCAGCAACAACTAGAGTTCAATCATCACAGCACGAGTGAGCTGCAGGAGATTAACACTTTTACAAGGGGCAATGTTCAGTTCAACTTCACTCTTCAGTCCTGAAAATATCATTCACTCCTGTGTGACAACACAGAATCAAAGCTCCAGAAATATCTCTTACCATCCTTAATATATTCCTGAATAGAGATGTTGAGAGTACCTCTGAGACAAATTCAGAAAAGTTTGACTGCATCCTGAGATGCTGGCAGCCCTTATTATCAGTCCACCTGTAATTTGCTGCAGCAAATTGTTCTCACACACAAGCAAAGACACAAACAAATGTATAAGTGTGGTTTGACTATACCCCAAAAGAGCAACCAAAGTCATCTGTGGACACACTTAGCCAAAGTCAGGTACCACTGCAGTAAAGCTTAGAGTGAGCAGCAGAGCTCTGCCAGAAAACCCCAGCTACTTTACAGGGGACAACTCTGCTGTTGCTAGATGACAGCCCCAGCCTCTCCTATCTGATATTCCTCCATGGAGCTGGATTGTGTGGAGACAGCTGCAATATCTTTGATGTGTTTCTTTTCACTGATGTTTTTTGCCTGCAGCTGAGCAGTAAGGCAAGATGTGCTGAGCAGAGAAATGCCTACAGCTTGTATATGTGGTTTGTCAGTTTTCATGCAGACCAAGCATCCTGTTCCTATTTCCCATCAAAACTAACTGCAAGACAATCAGGGACATGGAAAAGTTTTTTGTTCACTCTGTTCCAGTTCTGAAAGTTGACCATGTGTCAGTGACAGGTTTTGTTTAGGACCTTCTTAAAAATGAAAAGGCATTTTCTGCCTTGTGGTGGTGATGAAGCTGATAAATACAGGGGTGGGGAAAAACCTGTATCTCTATATTTAGCAGATAATCAGGACTAACAAGGGGATAAAGCTCTATCACTTACAAGAGTGACCTAGTGGTCTAGGACCCCAATTCATCATTCAGCATTTAGTTACACAGTCCCACCATCCTGACATACCAGCTCCAATACTAAAACAGCCTGCAAACATACAAATACCTTCCCCAAGACACCATTGTTTCTTCAGGCCTCATGAGAGTCCTCGCAGCATTTTTCACCTTCCATCTTAGGCTTTAACTCACAACTGTGCACTACTTCCTCACAGATCGGGTTCTTCTGACCTTGTCCCAGAATACATGTTTATGCTGAGGCCAGTGTGGATAACACAATGAGGCCTCAGCAGAGGAGTAAGCAGGTATAGACAGTGTAATGAAATGATCAATACAATTCCTAAAATCTGGCAATTTGAATTGTAAATATAGCAGATAGGTACCACCCTTTGAATAGTAAGAGTCAGTGTTAACATTGCTACTCCTCAAAAAAGGTAGAAAGTAGGAGTACATATATTTGTGCTGGAAATAAAGATGATGAAATTAAGGGAATATATGTAAGCACCAAGGCCTAGATAGGACACACCACAGTAGGGAATAAGGATGGTAGGAGAGTTAACTGTGAAATACACAGTTGATAAGATGGCCTGTGTAGAAGCTTACCCATTTATTTGGTTTGGGCATTCATCCAAAACCACAGAAATGTCATAAACTGATTTTAAAGAGTGTAGGTATCTTCAGAGTTGTTTGGTGACTGCACACAGCAGCTGAACAAGTGACGGGAATTTATTCTCTTTCCCAAGCCCTTTAAAAAAACTGCCTTTCATATTAACATCTCCCTGGTTGCAAATGACAGGCAGATTACCAGAAGTGAGGGTTTCAGGTTCTTGGCAAATTGCAAGGATTTATTCCTTTTGTGATTCTTAGGCACACTCCAAACTTACAAGTAAGTAAAAGTTTCAGGTGATGAAAATGACGGCATGATCCCCTCACCTCAAATGAGTAAAACAACAATGAAAGAAAAGATCTTCAGAAATGGGCAAGTATTTCAGTGGAAACCCATCTGACAGCTGACCACCTGTAGTTGCAATAAGTGGTTGTTTGACATGCTGTTGCTGACTTTCATTAGCTAGCTATTCCCCCAAAGACATCATGCTAATTGAAAGATTCAATCCTGTATTTCTTTTTTTATTTTTACATGATACACTTAAAAATCATCCAAAAAATATTTTAGGACTGAACATTGATGAGGAAGCCACAATTTTACATTCAAATTATGTACTTACAAACCTTCTTCATTTGGAAACGTCATAAATAATTATATAAAATAAAGTAATTGCTCCCAACTATTTATCATAAAGCAAGGAAAACAAAGGTCTAAGCAAAGTGTTTTGAAGCTTTTTAATGTGGATCCTTTGCTTTTGCATAGCTCCTTTACATAGCAATTTCTGAAAGCATTAAAAAATTAGTATCATTATTATATATCATGGATGAGATACTTGGCGTTATAGGAAGCTAACTATTCATCAGCTTCATAGTCCTCTAGGGTGTATTGCACACCTACATGCTACACCTGACTGCTGGCCCTGATTTTTCTTTTTTAAGCTAGCAAATGAATAAAAAAGCCCACGTAAATCTGACAACCCTCAGTTGGATAAATTTCTCAGGGGTTTTTACAAAGAAAGTTTTATTCCCACTAAGCTGAAAGAAACACATACCTCATTAAATTTTTGCCAGATAAAGAGCTTGTCCCCTCTCCTGTCCCTCAGATTTATCATAGAGACAACTGCTGAGTCAGGCAGAAAATGATATTTAAAAAAAAAAAATTATCCAGATTCACAAGAAGGAAAAAAAAGAAAAGGAGTACAGAGACCTGCAGGATGTAGTCAAAAAATGTATAGCTTTGAATTTGAATACCTCACTCAGTAGCATTAGGGAAAGTTTCTAAATATGAAGAAATAAACCAGGTTATCTATATTATCCTTCTGGGAGCATATGCACACAGGTCTGGTCAGAGGTTGGTATTTCTACCTCCTCATTATTATGTTTTGGTATTTTTAAAGTCCATAAGGAGGTTCTCACACAAATTCATATCACCATAAAAGGACATAGTAACCACAAGCTCAGTAAAAACACTCCTGCATGAAGCTGTATGAGGTCATTGTCCACTCTGAGGGGCACCAGATGTGGCAATTTCCCTCAGATGGTTTTAAAGAATTGCAAAGTGTTGGCTCAGTAACCACTTCTCAGTGGTGATGCTTTAACCATCACTGTTCTTTGAAGCATCTTTTTACTAAAGGCTGTCACCATATAGAGATCACCAACTGGATTGCATCTTGTTTCAAGACTGTGGAATGTGGCATAAAGACAAATGTTTTCTTTTGATTGATGATCTTCATCTGCAGAAGGGCAAATGTGAAACGAATGAACACGAATTTCAGCCTACCAGCCAATTCTCTGGGACTGTCTCTTTTTGTTGAAGTAGCCAGAGACCCAGAACAAGCTCAAGAGCACAAACCTCTCTAACTGTGGGGTTGGCTTGCCATGTCCATGGGGCTTCTTTCAGGAGGGAGAACACAGCTGCCCTGACCAACTTTTTCTCAAATGGCAGAGCAGGCTGGGATTTTCCTAATGAAACCACATCCATGTCAGGAAGAACTCCCAACTAACACCAAGCCCCAAGCCAGCAAATGCAGTGCCTGTCAGCCGCCCATAGCCACCCCGTTTCAGGGGCAGTGCTGCCTCCAGCTCTGCCATGAGGAGACATTTCACCTGGAAGCCTACACTGTCCATGCTTCTCCTTGCAACCTGGGCACCCAGGAGGTGCTGACCTGGGGCCTCATACAGCCTTGTCCCTGCCATCCCCATGCCCATGTCATCCTCTTCCCCCATGATGATTGGACACTTGGGACATGCTGTCACAGGCAGCCAAACTCACGCCTCTCTCCCACTCCAAGCAGGCCTGGGCCTTGCACCCCAGAGTGGCTTCTGAAAAGGTTGGTCCTGGAAGAATCTTGCCAACTATCTGCTTATTGATTTTTTTTAAATGAGACATTATTATCCTGATGTAGGGTGGAAGCATTTTGACACTGTGGGGTGGGAAAAGCTGTTGTACGAATCAGGTCTGTTGTACTCACCCTCCCAGATTGCATGTCCCATCCCCCCTTCACTTCAGCCCTGCTTTCATTTCATAGTTAACACCATCTCTTCTCCTGATGCCTGGACAGAATGTAAATATCAGAAATAATTATAATACTAACTGTCTCTGCAGTTAGTGCCAAGAAAATAACCTGCTGTAGTGGCGTTTCTCCTACTTTAGGCAGGATATGCTAGCCATTGTTATTTAATGTCATGGAATGTGTAATGTTTCCATGTTATTTGTTTCTCTATCAGTCTTATCAATTTGAAGAAAATGGAATTTATTATTTTTATACCCTAAAACTGATTTCTGCCCACTGTCTGTAGGGCAACACAAGAATACATCAGAAGGTGAGGAGGATAGTCACTCAGTGACAAAATAAACCAAGAATATATAAATGCAACTGGATGTGAATTTTTGCACCTGTAAGCATCCTTTAGGATAAGTTAAATATGCTAGAAGGTGATTGACAATTTTCATTAGTCCTAAAGACTGAATAATTTAAATGCAGGGCTTCTTCTCATCTAATACAAAATGCTGAGTACAGAATCCTAAACAAACAATGTTGAATTTAAATCTGGTTGGCACAAAATCTGAAATGAAGAAAACCATTTAACCCCAGGTGAGCCTGCATGCTCTGTGACTGCAGTACCGTCTGGTCACTGGGAAAGTGGAAGGAAGATCTACTCTTACTGCAAGGAAAAAAGGATAGGGCATGCTAAACATATCTGAAAAAAAAGCCAAGAAAATATATCCCAAACCCTGTAACTATGCTAGTGTTAGATGATGGCCTCTGTTTGCCTTGTCTCTCATTACAGCTAATGCTAGTGGGAGACAAATCCAGAAACTTGTACATCCCAATAGTCACCATATTCCTGAAAAATTGAGTAAGAGCCTGATGGACCTTTGTGTTATTTATAGAAAGCCTGAGAAAAGCTTCAGAAGCACAGGAAAATAGCAGAGCAAATCCTTTAACTTGTGAAGGAACCCAAATGCATGTGGCTAGACCAGCTATCTTCAGGAATTGGGTGGTGGCGAGGAAACCAAGGGAGACCTTCCTCCATTGTTGCAGACCATTCTATGCCATGTGAGCTGTTATTCCACCTCTATCAGCCAGTCCTTTCCAAAAGCCCATGCAGAAGCCAATATTTTCATCTGCCTTTTCCAGCAATATTTACAGAAATGAATATTCATAATTTTACCTGATAATTAATCCTAAGGGTGCTTTATATAGGCATTTTTTAACATAATCACTGTCATCAGCCAGTAATGTATTAGCTCCTGTGGTGGCATGCTGTGAGAGTTGGTCATCTCATTCTGTTTTGTTATATGATAAAACTGGGGCAAACTGCTGAGATTTCAGATTACTGTGAGTTTATATTTTTCCTTCTCCATCTTTTCTTGTATTTGCAAGACTCTTGCAAAGCTGATACGCTTTTCTCACAGTCAAAACACCTCAGCCTTCATTCTTCTAGTGCACTTAGCACAGGCAGTGATAAAATTTGATTTTATTTGCCTTGTGTTATGTTTTAACACAAAACACAGATTGATATGTCACTTAAAAAAAAAAAAAAAAGAACCTTAGTACTATAGTGAGCAACCCTACTACTTGTTATATTAGGATTACCCTTTTACTTTAAAACTTTACGACAGCTTGCTTAAATATGACCTATATTTTTTGCACTTTTACACAAAAATGCATCTAGTACAGGCAGCTACTACTTCTATGAATGACAAAGGTGAGAAATATGCTGTTCTGGGCAAGATGTCCAAATAACCCTAATTGCTTTTTTGCCAGATGTCATTTTGCAGAATTAACTCTGACAGTCCCATTCCTGCCCCTTTCTTTCCTCACCTCCATCAAACTGACATTCCTTATAATCTAGCTATGATTAGCTAGAAATAGCTAATTTCCACAGCTATGCTTTTGACAAATGTTCAGGAGAGGGTGTTGGCAATCATACAGTTTCTCCTAGGTTATCATTCAATTTGCAGTCACCAAAGTGCTCTCTATCCTTGGTGAGAAACAGGACTGCTGATCAGACTCTATTTAGGAATGAGAATCAATTTCAGCTGACTTAACCTCCTAAATGAAGATATGAACTTTTATTTTCTGATTTTCTGCCCAGACTACTAATGTGCACTTAAAGAACATTCAGATTTTTTTCAGAGTGAGAGAAAAAAGCCACTGCTCAATTAAAATCACACTTCTCTAGGGTCTTGCATCAGTGTCTTCTTAAGACATGATCACAAACAATACTATTTTGTGTTTGTGACTTCCAGACAAAATAGTCTGTTCTTCCATCCTGATTTCCATATAAACACATCAAAAAGCATGAAGTTCTTATGAGGATTAGAAGATTTCTAAATATGAAAAGTGACTTACGTGAACATGTCTAATACTTGAAATATCCCCAGCAACATTAACTTTAAAGCACATATTTAATGAATATAATTACTGCTTAAATAACTATTATATCCAAAGTATGAAGCATTTATCTGATTATGAGATTTCACTGAAGCCAATAAAGCTTGTCTTTTTCTTTTCACGATGTGTCACTACATTTTTCTTCAGTTTTTAATCCAGATGCAATCTGGCATGAAAAAAACTGCTGGCTTCCCAGACAGAGTCTGATAAGCCAAATTCCATGCTGATTCAAACTCTGCTTCAGTGGGAGCATGTGGGTTTCAAAGGCAGCATGCAACTGTTGCTGCTGTTGAGAAACTTCTGAAGAGACATGAATCACCAGAGCCAAAATAAAATTGAAGATATCTGGGATTTCTTTTATGGATCAAGGCTCTTGCTCATTTTTATCTTTGCATTAATCTACTGGATATGTTTTTCTGTTTGTTTTCTTTCTGATAGTACATGAATGCACATTATCAGTTCCTGCTTTTGTTGCTGCTGTATCCAACAATTTAATTTCCATGCATACAGCAAGTTCTACTGGAAAACAAACAAGCAGAAAAACAGACAAACAGAAAGTCTCCAAAATCACACAGACAATTTTTCTTCTGTAAAATCCTAAATGGAACCAATGCTTTCTAATCTTCTTCCATTGCTATTAATGAACTGTGTATGGTTTTTTGGCGGCGAGGGGTTCGTTTTTTTTTTTTTTTTTTTAATGAAATTAACATTTCTATTTTTACTGCTATAATCTGGACTAAAGTTCTTTTCTCTATTACAAATATAACAGAACAGTAAAACAGATTAAGGTGCATAGGCTTTGTCTCTCTATTTCAACTGTGAATCTGATACGCAGGGCCACTGACGCAAACAGAATTACACAGCTTCAGACATACAAGAATAAAAGACAGAATAATCTAAATATAAATTTGGACCAAAAATGGGGCTTACCTTTGCATAAAAGCTTCTGATAGTATTGCAATTGGCAAAGCACATCTAGCTAAATGTGCAAGGGTATAGATAAATATGTATATAGGCTATTCTTGTAGCTGAAAAACGAGAATAGAAATGAAACCTATTTAACTCTGTAAAACGAGAAAGCAAGTGGGAAAATCAAATTGGAATCAGGAACACTTCTACAAAAATATTCTTTTGCATCAAAAAACACCCTTTTATAGACAGACACTCGTGTAGGCAGACTTACTGAAATCTAGATAATATTGCTTCTGTCAGCACCTGATTCAACAGCAACATGTGCCTGTTTATCAAGGAATATTATTTTCCCCAGTGAGTTAATGTCCTCAATTACAGTTTATCATAAAACACTGTTGTTAATATTTACTCTGAGTAGAAGAATAGCTCTGATTATGTCTTCATTCATTTGATTTTTCTCTACACACATGGTCCACATTGGCTTACTTTGTTTGCTGCTGATTAACAGGGAACGAGTCTTGGAGATAGCAGTCTATTTTAAGCATATGTTTTAGAGCAACTAAAGAAATCTAAAATAAAAAGTCAAAACTGGTATTTCCAGCATCTATAGCAGAAGATCCCAACAATGCAAGCTGAATCTTCAAATTCTCTGTTCTGAAGTCACGTTGCTCAGCTTATCCTTAAACACCAGGGCAAGGGTGAGGTGTAAAGCACCATATTGTGGGAGGCTGAGAGAGAAGGTGGGAAAAGAAGGTGACAATCCTCCGAAGTCTTAGAATAGTAATCCAACATCTGCTCAGATGAAGCAGATGATAGGACAGAAGCTGATGCACTTAGTGAGCAAACAACCCCTTGGATAACCCCTCTTGTCTTCCACCCTTCCTCTACCACTTTGAGGAGCAGTATCTTCTAGTGACATTGATAAAAAGGAATCACTAACCCATCCTTTTTCCAGTGGTCTGGGGGGGATGTATAGCAGGAACATAACTCTTAACTAATCTCAGTAGGGTAAGAAGTAGCAGAGGGTGTAAAATATAGGTGCACTTTATACCAGCCTAAGAAGAAGACGGGGGCAAAAACTTCAATTTTTTTCTTTTTGGTCTTGTCTGACTATTGCTAGGCATACATGCATGTGCTGGGAATGGAGAAGAGAAAGGAAACATTCAAAAGCATATAGGGGGAAGAAGAAAACTGACAGAAATTTAAAGCCTGACTGCATTATGAACCTTTAAGACTATGTCTAAGAACACCATACAGTTTAAAAAGAAAAGCCATGCCCTTCCCAAATGATAGTTCCTCTAAATTTAGAGGCTCGTCATTCTAGTTGGAAACAGTTCAGCTGGACATTAGACTTCTATCTCTACCCTCCTTGCCACATAAACTATTCCATTTCAATATGCTGATACCACATTATGTAGCACCCTTTGTGCTTAAATTTTCAAAGCGATTTCAAAAGCATTATTTTCAACTCACACACAAGAAAAGCAGGGAAAAAAATTAAGTGATCTGTCCAGCACAGCTTCTCAAACTGCATCTGCACTCAGTACAAGCCAGTCAAAGTTGGGCACACCCTCATGTAAGAGAGTCAGATGCAGATAGCCAAGGTAGACTTGAACACGCCAGCAGCAGCACTGCCAGCATTATAAAGTTATCAGCACAATGCTCAAGACTATGCTAAAAAACAGGGAATAGCAGCTCCCGGAGCAGCACTCTAACATAACCATGCTGGGAAAATACGCAAGCAACTTTAGCTGTGGGAGTGGTGCTCGCATGAACCTCCATGCGCTTAGGCACGGCATTGATTTGACTGTAGGTGGAGCTCAAGAATACCTATCCAGCATTTGTGGGATGAATGCCGGCTGCACTCACCCTCATTCCTTCTCTAGAACCTTCACTAGCCTTACATCAAAAGCTAGCACCGCAGTTTTTAATTGAAATGGCTACAGAGGGTCAAAGCCACTGAGGAGTAGTTTCAGAATAACGCATAGCTGACTGAAAAGATGGACTATTCTCACTCCAAGTTACATCAGAGTCCTTGTAGCTAACCATGCTGATAATCTGCTCACAGAAGCAACCAAATCTCCCAGGAACTCCTTTCCTTCCTTGTCCCCACCTATATTTAATCTGTTTCCTGCAAACCACGGGGAAACAGATCACCAGGATCGCCTTCCCTCAGGACCAAACAACACAGGTACTACTAACCAAGTCTCCATTTCCATTTATCCTAACTTTACATCAGCAAT
>VYZP01015624.1:0-15554 GCA_013400635.1 Hypocryptadius cinnamomeus | reverse complement strand
ATCATAGACTCGTTAATGCTTTTGCAGGCAGTTCTAGTAGCACACCACTGAAGCACATTGCAGTTGGTTATCAGAGGTTAATAAAGAGATGATGAAATTTCACACTGATTTTCTTTTTCAATTCACAGTGGAGAGGAGCTCTCTTGTTTTAGTCCAGCCATCAAAAGAAAAGGGATTAAAGCCACCACACAGCATCATATCTGTTGCTGTTACAAACATCCATTCCATGGGAGACACAGCTAAAGATTGGACTCCAAGCTTAAAGGTGGGCTGGTTTCTAAGAATTAGAAATTCTGTATATTTAGATAATGTAGACAGAGTTGTAATTAAGAAAATAACAAGATAACAGGTCTAGTAGCAGCAGCCATTTGGAACCTCTTTAGGACAGACAATAAAGCCAAAAGAAGAGGAACACCTTCAATTTTACCTGACCTGTGATCAGCACGGTGTCATCTCCCCTCAATTTGGGCCAATGAGAAAAATAATTTACAAATTAAAATGAGAAAAACAATTTACAAATTAAACATTTGCCATTTTCTTTGCTGATTTAGAGCCTTCAATTTGCTGAAATAAGAACATTTCACATCAGCTGAACACCAGCTGCCGGGGTCTTGTGTTGTCCTTACCCCATGTGAGGTGGAGCATGTGCAGGGGAAAATGTGATGGACAAGTGCTGCACTTTGAGGTCTGGAACCACAGATGGCTGCTGGCCTCAGGTAATTGCAATATCCCAGTAAAGAGAGGCTTATCCCATAAAAATCCAAGAGGAAGAGGGATGTTCGTAAGCATTCCAGCATGATTCATCTGAGCTCTGTTAAGTGACTACCCACAAATGTTGTGCAAGGAAGCAGAAAAGGAAGGGCCACTCGGTCTGAAATATGCCCAGAGGAATTTGTGAGCATGAAGGAAGTGCTGTTTGTATTCCACAGCCATCACTCTCAGAGCTGCAGTTGTTAGTTTTAACAGGTACAGTTTCTAAAATTTTTCATTGGAAGCCCTGAATAACCCCCCTCATGCAACACTTTTGAAAACAAAACTCGACCCATGGAATCCATAAGGGCACCACAGAGTTGTTGTTTTTCTAATGAATCAGAATGACAAGTCTTCAGGGGCAGAAAATGAGCTCAAAATGTCTTGAAAGAAGAGGCTGTGTGGGTGAAATAGAAAATAATTTATTTATGTGTGAATATGCACCATGTTGGGCTGGGGTTGCTGTAATCCCAGAGTTACAGCATAAATATGGGGAAAAACTGGTTTATGGCCATGCTGTACTGTATGCTACACATAAAAAATTCTAAAAATTCAGTTTTTAAGAACATCTTACCCATGTTTTGTCCATTTGCTCTCTTATCAGTGTCCAGTGTCATTTGTCTTCATGTACTGAAATTGGCTGAACAACAGGACATTGCTCATCCCTATCCTTTTGGCAATCTCTGACAGTGTTCATTATTGTCTGCCTTTCATCGTGTCACCACCTGAAGCTGACAATGTTTACCTTTGCTCACCCTGCCTTTATCTGGTGATTGTTGGGTAAAATCATCAATCTTGGGTCACTCCTGCCCTCTTGGCCATCACCAGCTGACAGAGTTCACTTCTGCTGGGTCAGCTGGCATCAGTCAGTGCTGAAAGGAGTAAGAAAATCTTTCTTGGATGTTCCAGAAATTTAAATGGGAAGGTCAGACTTGCCAAAGTGCTCATTGTTCTGTCCCAAAGAGAAAAGGTGAGCTAAGGTTTGAGGTTTCAAAGAGCTCATTAATTTGTTAATTGAGGACTGTGGAAAAACCAAATCAAAGCAAAAACTCCTTGTATCATATATGAAACAAACACAGAGATGTGTTTTCTTCTCTCTGGACTTTCGATGTTTTGTACAATTTTCATGATGTGAATGTATCTATTTTTGGGACCTTATTTTAAACTAATTTTAAAAAGTCCAGTTTGTTCCTCAAGAATCAACAGTCTAGAACGTAATTTTGTTTACTTTTACTCCTCAGCATTGCTTTTGTCTTCTTGTTTCAAATTCTCTTTTCAGCTGCTTTTGTTTTCCCACCTTAAAGATTGAACGTTGCTAATACCTTGGAAAAAGCCTTGATTTAGGAGTGTTCAGACAGAGTTTTATGTCTTCAAAGTACTTTGGAATTGCTTTGTCTTGGTTGCAGTGATGGCTGCTGTCAGATGAGAAAGACCTGGAGGTTGATACATTCGAGAAATGTTCTTGTTTTGTTATATAAGTAAAAATTATATATAGCTGATCATATGGAGGTTAAACAAATTGCATATGCAAGTGGAAAACACCTGCTGCCAGTCTTCCTTGGAAAAGACTCCAAGCCCAAACCCAGGCCAGAGCCCTGGCATATTTAACTACAACCAAAAAAATGCTGAATGTGGGTAAATCCACCGTTTGAGGGTTGAGCTGTGCCTTGGCAAGGTGACAATGACACCGTCGTTAAAAACCCTGCGATTTAAATACGGAAAACTGAAAGTTCCTGGTTGGCATCCAGTTCCCCCTCTCAGAATTGTCAGAAAAGTGCTAAATGAAGAGGCTCCAAAATCTTGGAGCTGCAAATTGTGCCTTGCCTGTGTGGAACAAAGCCTGGCTGACCTCCATTTCTTGGGGGCTGTTCCGAAGATGAAGCTGATGACAAGTCACAAAGCCTGAGCTGAGCTCTGCTAACAGCTTGGTGCGTTTGAAACCATGACAAACAGTGTCAGCAACTTCATCTCGTCTGCTCTGGGATGTAAAATAACTCCTCTTATGCTTGGTGTGGAGTAAAAGAGAGCACAAAGTCAGCCATTGTTGGGGAGCTTTTGAGTGTCACCCTTTTAAAAGGTGATGTGTGACAATTTGAGCGTTATTATTATTTGCTTGAGCATTATTTAACACAAAATAATACAAGTATCATGAGCTTGATACTTGAGCTGCCTGTACAGTTTTTGTTGTGATGTTTTTTATGTAGCATCTCAGAAATATAGGCCAAAATTTCATCTCCAGAAATAGAAGAGCTTTTGAGGGAGATGTATGGATATTTTATACTTTCTACAGACTTTGTATTCTTTACATGCCATTCTAAATATAGCTAAGCAGACTTGGAAGAGAGGGAAATGATGACTAGACTTGATTGTGTTTCAAATGTCAGATGCCTTTTCTTATCTAGTTAGATACTGTTTATATTGTTGATTTGTTCTATGACCAGCTCTGAACAGTTGGTAGACAATTTAGAGTGTTTCAGATACCAAAAACATTTATTTTCTTAGGAGAAAAAAAATTGTGAAGACCTGCGTCTACAAATGCATATACAAATATATAACCAGCCTCTAGTTTAATTCAGGAGCACAAGTTTTTTATTGAAAGTAAGAATGCATATTCTATAATATAAATTCTTTGATTTAACTCTTGTTTGTCTTTGAACAGTGATACTAGAGACTGAATCCAAATTCATGCAACTGGTGAAAAATGAAGCAATTTTTTTCCTATATGCACATTTTAAGATGGGCATCATATCTCTTGAGCCATTCTGTCATTTTTTAGAAGAATCGAAGCCCCTGATTTCTTTGCTGAATGATGCAGACACTTCTTCTGCCTGTGCTGGTGCAACATTAGCTAAATCATAATTTTAATTCCTGAAATAACTGGAGATACCACTTTAATTGCTGTATTTATACATAGTAATGAATATATTGTCATGTTCTGCAAGCAACAAGTGTACAGAAAAGAGAAGAAAAAAATATTTAAATGTCAGGAAATGATCTCAAAGTTGAACAGAATTTTATGGAATCTCTTTGGAGAGCATTAATCAGTAAGTTGGTCTTTGTGACAGATGCAGTCATATGAGATTAAAAAACAAAAGTTTGCCTTGGTTGATATTTTATGTCCTTCACACTACAAAGTGCACTAAAAGTTCCTGAATAGCAAATATCTCAACATCCAAAGTACAGTGTCAGCAACCCTGGGCTCGTCCCAGGGGAAACTTCATTCCTTTATCATCTCATTCTGTCCCCACCTCATTTGGAAAACGTCTCTTTAGCACAGCTGTAAAAGGCTGGAGATTTTCTGAAGTGCAGGACGAGGCTGTCTGGGTGTCCTGATCCTAAACATCTTTACAGGGGGGAATGTTTGGAGGAGAGGCCCCAGTTGGAAGTTGGGATATCTATGTGTGTGTGGCCACCCGCATGGCCATGGCCATCTGTTCTTCAAAAGATCATATTTTGCTCACCAGTTTCTCTGGAAATCTGGATTACCTGACCCCTGCCACCGTGTCCTCTTGTGCCACCTCCTGTCACTTGGTGGGACTTGGTGGTCCCCACAGGATCAGGTGCAGCTCCTACAAGAATGTGTTTCTTCTCAGCCTCAACACTTGTGGTCAACGTCTCCCACTGCACCCCAGCAATATTTTATATTATTTTCTCTGTGTTTTAACCAGTGACCTCCTCAGAGAGCTCTGCTGTGTCACTACAGCTCAAGACTTTTGTCCCTGGATTGCCTCAGCTCTGGTGTGTCGTGCAAGGGAGGTGCACAAGTGGTTGGCACCTCAGGTCGTGGTGTCCACAGCCTCTCAGGGCAGGAGGAGGCAGAACTTCCCTCAGCAGGACACCCAAAGCAGGGCAGCATGCTGCTTTTTCTTTTGTGTCACATCAGCTCTTTCCCTCGCTGCTGCACGTCACGTTTCCTTGAACAAACATCTTCGAGTGTGAACTGTAGCAAGTGCTGGAAGAATTCTTTTCTCCACTTGGATGAAGTTCACTTCAATTTGGTCAGAGTGGAAGTTGCTGACATTCACATAAGAGCTTTTATTTTTTAATTTACTGATTTGGGGGGTGCCCCAACAGGCCCTGAATTCTCATTTCCAGTGGTGGTTTCTGCTGGTAATCCCATGGTCCTGCCTGTGAAGGGCAGGGTAAAAATCATTACCAAGGAGATAACACCAACCATTATTTCTACAGCTTGGAGCCTCTGAATTTATTTCAGAGATTTATTTATTTCAGGATTTATTTATTTCACCACCATTCACACCTGTGCTAATGGAAGGTGCCCATGTGAGGGAATGGATTTTAAAATCCCCTGCAACCCAAACCATTCCATGATTCTGCAGTGCTAAGAGTAGAATCCCTTAATAAAAATCATAATTTTTTGCTCCACATACTTGTGCTGACACTGATGTGTCACTGAAGTGAGAGGACTTGTACTTGATAGTGAAATAAGATTGATTCTTCCCCTGCTGTCTGTAAATTAGTATTTGATCCCAAACCTCTTGGAGTCAGTGATGGCTTTTCTCTTCTTTTGCTTTGCCTGGAATTACATCCAGCTGAAAAGCCTTTAATTTATGTTAAAAAAAAAAAAAAAGCTCATTTTTGAAAAGAACAGGTGATAGCAGAGAAAAAATTGTAGCAGTATGTAAACAAATTAAAACAGTTTTTCCATTATTTCTTCCAACTCTGTTTTCTTGGAATAATTCTTTACCATCTGGTTCTTGTTAGTAGCATTTTTTTTCCTTTTTTCCCCTTTTTTCCTTACTACTCCAGCATCTGCATGACTATGGGATATTGTTGCCATAGTGAATGTTGTCTGACATCAAGAGGCTGACAGTCAGGAGGAGTTATGAAACTAAATGATGTGGTGTTCAGATCATTCATCACAACAATTATTAGTGTGGAAACACGATGGGATGTGCTGGAATCCTGCTCGTGAAGTGAGAATAACTCTGTCCCTTTGTTTTAGGCTAAAAATCATTTTGTGGTATAATTCTGTATATATGTATTTAATGAAGAAAAGCAGATCTTTTAACATTTCTTTGGCTGCATTCTCAGGATCCTTTCCTCATGCTGTCACACTGCTCCAGTTAAAGTGGGCAAGAGAGGCTCTAATTAGCAGACAGCACCAGGCCACTTGTGGCAATTGATATTTATTAGCAGGAGACACAGAGAAGGCTTTCATCCCTCTGAGGACTCAGTCCAGCTCTTATCTAGGAAAACTGACTGAAGAAATGGTGCTTAATTTTGAATCCCTTACCTGGACTGGACCAGCTACCTGTGGGTTTAATATTTGAGCCCAGGAAGTATTTCATTGTTGTTTTTCTCCTGAAGAATAAGACTGATTCTGGAGGAATGAAAAGGGATAAATTATTCCTTAAAAAGTCATCTCATGAAAGGATAGATGGGGAGGCATTCCAGGATCTCAGGCTCTTTTCTGGAAGGGGGAAATCTTATCATTTTCATTCAACATTGCAGCTTACTGTACCTTCCCTTTATTCCTGTATTTAGGAGGGTTATAGGCAGCTATTTCTGTAAAGAAACCTGATTCTAGTCCCACTTCTCATCTTCTGTGATTATTCAGTACATAAAAGAAATCAGCAGGTATGGTTTGCATCAGTATTAGTCATTTAGGCAGAAGGAACACAAAGAATGCAGGAAGAAAACAGAAAAAGGAGTTATTTTCTTTCTGCCTTCTCTCAAAAGAATAGACCTGCAACCTTCACAGCCTTTGAAGTTTATATTTTCTGATGTTCCTACAGCTAATTCACTGGAACATTATGCAGATCCCATGATTACAAATGTTAGTAGGGCTTCGCTCTCTCCTTGAGTTACTGATTAGTTGTTAATTTTTGGGCAAAGTGGAAATATTAACCTGTGATGTTGACAGATCTTAGTCCTCAGTTTGCCTGTGCATACAGTAAAATCTCCTTAGGTTGTGTTTGATCAGTTCACATTAGTTCCTTGAAACAATCAATATCACACTGTGTTTAAAATCATCTTTTAAGGGACACAGAGTATTCAGGTGGAAAAAAAAAATCTCGAGAGATCAGCGTGAAACTAATAAGATTTACTAATAGCTTTTGCTTTCATAATTTGCAGGGAAAGCAAAGAGTAGATTCTGAATAGCTGGATTCTTAATTGGATATTGATCTAAACAAATATTCTCTTTCTAAGTAGCTGTTAAAATCAGTTACTGCTATTTGGGAGGACACATTATATTTATCCTGATTTCTGGAGAAGTGCTGCTGCTGTTCTGAGTTGTATAAAGATGCACTAGCAGAGCACTTTTAATAGACCTATTAAATTCACTTTGCTTTGATTTACTCAGTGTTCGAGTGGAGGCTGACTATTGTATACAGCTGCAGGAAGAGGAGTACTGAAAATAATGTAATTATCACCATTTCTGCTACTATTTATTTGCTTAATTTGCAGGGAGCTGCACTTTATGGAGCATTTGTGCTGTATCTACTTTTAAACATGCCTTATATGTGGCTTAATGCTATTTACAACCCACTTTTGGTAAAAGATCCTGCTTTCAATGTCGTTTTCTGGGTTGGATTTTGTTTGCTTGCTTTCTTATTTTTCCTTGTTGAAGTGAGACAACACAGCATTATTCCAGAAGTTGTAGATCATTCTTTTTCCAGACAGACTCTCTTCAAGTTAAAATGGTGTAACCATATAGGCAGAGCTGTGAAAAGCAGACAAAATAGACCAGTGGCCTTTTTTTTTTTTTTTCACTTTGCCAAGTTTCTTCACATTTAAAGCAACAAAACCCCCCAAAACCCCAAATCAAACCTGCAAAACCATTGAATTAAATCAATTATTTACTGTAAAGGTTAAAGGAATATTATGATAAATGCAAATACTTGTGGGTTTGGCTTTGGCTCTCTACAGTGTAAATCAAGGTGGCGAATTTCAAGTCAAATCCAATTAATAATTTAGATAATTGTGATTAATTCTTATTCTGCCTTATTCACAACTGATTTTATTTTTCTCTAAAAATGGTTAGAATAGAAATGTGATATATTGGGAGATAAAAGTGTGTGCAGTTATATCTCTTTTAAGCAGATTTTTACATTCCTTTCCTTGCAGTTGCACCATTATAAAACTCTTTCAAAAGTGTATCTCAGCCCCTAAACAGCATTTTATTAATTTTTTAAAAATGCATTAAAATTGATACCTTGATTTTACTTAGTTAGAAAATTACCCAAATTAATAGTGATTATATCAGTTAAGGAAACTGAGAACTGTCTGCCCCCTGAGCCTCAAACTGGAGCTATTGACCCCAGATTAATTTGGCAATAACAGATTTGTCTGGTATGGTTGAAAAGTTGCCCAAAGAAAGCAAAAGTTTTGGCTATACTTGGAAATATTCAACATCTTCTGACTGTTCTTCTCAGACAACTGAGAAGCAGATGTTTGAGAAGCAACTTAATTATGTTTAAATCTCTCCTTTTCTATGAAATTTTTGAAGTCTGCCAGTGGGTTTCAAAGTGGCTGGGGGTTAGAAGGAGTCACAAATGCCAGCATGGAATGAGACTGGATAAATCAGCTCCCACAAGAGAGGCCAATAAAAGGAATATTGGGATTTTCTCCTGTGCCATCCCCAGCACGGTGAGAACAGACAGTGCCTGGTGTGGGGGGTGACTCCTGCCAAATGCTGAAGGCAGAGAAGACTAAAATCATCTCTGTTAGGAGGAAAAATCCTGCTTGGAACAGGAGCTGACCACACCAGGGGACTCCAGAGAGAATTTCTGGAGAGCCCTTTAGTGGATAAAGCTGCTGGTGTGGAAGAAGTGGCTTGGGATGGGAGATGCTCAGAGCAATCCTGTTTGAGTTGTTGGTGTCCAGCTGCAGGAATCCCATCCTGCAGGAATCCCACCCTGCAGGAATCATCCTGCAGAACTCCTACCTTGCAGAAATCATCCTACAGAAATCACCCCCTGCAGGAATCCCACCCTGCAGGAATCCCACCCTGCAGGGATCCCACCCTGCAGAAATCATCCTGCAGGAATCATCCTGCAGGAATCACACCCTGTAGAAATTCCACCCTGCAGGAACCATCCTGAAGAAATCATCCTGCAGAAATCCCACCCTTCAGAACTCCCATCCTGTAGGAATCCCACCCTACAGGAACCATATCTGCAGAAATCATCCTGCAGGAATCATCTTGCAGAAATCCCACCCTGCAGGACTCCCATCCTTCAGAAATCACACTCTGCAAAAATCTCATCCTGCAGGAATCCCATCCTGAAGAAATCATGCTGCAGGAATCCCACCCTGCAGGAATCACACCCTGCAGGAGTCACACCCTGCAGGAATCATATCCTGCAGAAATCATCCTGCAGGAATCACACCCTGCAGGAATCACACCCTGCAGGAGTCACACCCTGCAGGAATCATATCCTGCAGAAATCATCCTGCAGGAATCACACCCTGCAGTAATCCCATCCTGCAGTAATCCCATCCTGCAGAAATCATCCTGTAGGAATCATCCTGAAGAAATCATCCTTCAGGAATCTCATTCTGCAGAAATCCCACCCTGCAGGAATCCCACCTTGCAGAAATCACACCCTGAAGAAATCCCATCCTCCAGAAAACCCACCCCGCAGGAATCCCACCCTGCAGCCTGCCAGCACCACCTGGGACAGCTCCTGCCCTATTCCATCCACATCTCCAGAAAAAGCTGGGAATGTGTTCCCATCTCCTCCTCTGAGCAGGCATTGATGGCTTCTGGTGCCATCCCAGTTTGTCAGGAGGCAAAATCAGTGGATCTTCACAAAAACAGCACCAAACCAGTGCAGCTGCTTTAAAACATCTCAGTGATTTTCTGTTATGCTCAGATTTTAGAGCAAATACACTGAAACATGGGAGGAGGACAGAGCTGCATTTTGAGGTTGTTGTGGGTTGGTTTTGGCTTCTTTTCTGCAATATATTATTCTGTTTGTGACTAAGATGAAGAAATACCTTTGTCTCTGTTCCAGCAATGCTATTCTGTGGGGATTTTTTGTTCCAATCACAGGTTTTTTACATGATATTTATATTTAGCCTGAAATATTGAGACTTGAACAGACTGTACAGTCTTCAGAACTGTGTCTATATCTGTCTTATTTATTTGTCCTTTGAACAAATGTTTTCATAAAAAAACACCACACTTGAAAATACCAGCAGTGACAGTGACTGGGATTAGACTGACAAGTTTGAAAAGACCTGAAGAGATCATTTGTTCTGTCTCCCCATTTGCTGCATAATTATCCTTTTCTGTGTGGTTTTCTTTTTTTTTTTCCTTTTGTCCTAACTATTTCTTGAGGAAACTTTCCATATTTTTTCCTTTTTTTTTTTTTTACTATTTAAAAGTACTTTAAACTTTTTTATTTACTATTTTTTTTACTATTTTAAAATATCACTACAGAGTTTTACTATTTTAAAATTTTTTAAAGCATTCCCATATTTTTTACTACTATGCCATCTCTATTAGGTCTTCTCCAAACAACAACTGCAACTGGAGAGTCTTTGTAAATCACAAACACTGATTTAAATAGCAACTTTTTAGTCATTTACCTTAGATTTATGTGGTTAATTATTCCACTCTGAGTTCTGCTTGTTGCTTGCAGGTTGATCAGACCCCATCTCAGATCTGCTTCAGTAACTCTGACTTCTCTGTTGTCCAGAGTGGGCTTTCTTCCCACTTTTAAATGCACTTATTTGAATTGCTGCATCAATCTATGAACAGTCTCATATAAATTTATATTAAACTTGCATAATTTATTACATTTTGAGGGTGGGGAGGGGCTGGGATGAAATTCCCAGAGCAGCTGTGGCTGTCCCTGGATCCCTGGCAGTGCCCAAAGCCAGGTTGGACATTGGGGTTGGAGCAGCCTGGGACAGTGGGAGGTGTCCCTGCCATGGCAGGGGTGGCACTGGGTGATGTTTAAGGTCCCTCCCAACCCAAACCTTTCCATGATTCCCTGTCTTCAGGTACAGAAAATATCAACCCTATCTGATACATTTCTTTAGAAATTTTAGAGAGAACAAGTAAAATTCAGGTAAGGTGAAAGTTTAAAAGAATGATTTGCTCATTTATGCATCCAATTCTTTCCAAGCCTACCTCTTAGCTGTTTTAAGTCATTATTAGATTGAATATCTCTGTCACATATAAATAATTTCACTCAAACACCACTGCCCAGCACCCTCAGGTCTTGCTGCCATTATTTAAATTACCCTGGCCAAGGCATCACCACTGATTGTCGTGACTAATTTTTGATTTCATCATCAAAACTGTCATAATAACTCAACAAGACCTTGAAGCACAGCTTATTTCCAGTTAAAAGGCAAACAAAAATTAGAAAGATCTTGTAACTTTGGAGAGGAATTAATTTTTAAAAGGCAGCTCAAAGTACCACAGAGACGAAAGCTGAGGACTCGTGTCTCTGCAGAGTTGGATCAGGGGACCCAAGGGATTTCCATGCTTCTATTTAATAATGAAAACTGTTCCTCAAGGGAAGGGACTGTGCTCTCCAAACATCTGTACATGGTTTGATGATCTTCATGATTGGATGGCCACAATTACTGGCTCTGGGAGCACAAGCAAACAGAAAACACAGCACAACCCCCTGCTCCTTCTATCTCTACACTCACTGCTGCAACTGAAGTGCTGGAGACAAAGGAAGTCATAAAGAAAGAGGAAATGTAGCTCAGGAGAAAACTCAGCCACAGACCACAAGTTTAGAAGGAAATTCTTGCAAGATTAAATGGATTTTTTGTCTTCTTCATCAAGTTATGGAAGCATTCCTAGGAATAACCACATCCAAATGGTGTTAAACCATGTAAGTTTCCTTTGAAAAATATCTTGACTACAGAGTGGAGGTGTTTTCTTGGCTTTGTTTAATCCTGCCCCTAGATAACAATGTCAAGTTTGGTAAATTAAATTTCAGATACAGCCGGTATAGTCTGTTCTCAAACATACCCAAAGCTGGAGAAGATGAAAACTTTTTTCTTCCTTTTTTTTCTCTCTAGAAACCCTGCATTTTTACAAACTGTCCCTTGGAGTAAATTTGGTAATCTCAACCTTCAAAATGGTGAGTAATGTGCCAAACAGCAGAGACACGAGATAAATCTGTTTATAAATCAGTAGAAATTTACTGAAGTGGATATAAATCCCAGTGAGATCTAGCAAATATTGTGTGTTATCAGGAAGGCAGGTTAGATTAAATTCTCAAGTGCACTCCCTCAGCAGCCTCATCAGTGCCAAGGGCTGGGCCAAGAATTGTAGTGGCCTGAGTTAGAAGCTTTAAAGCAGAATTCAGTTGTGAGTTCTTGTAAGTTTTTTGCTTATAATGTTAAGAATTGTAAATAATCAACAGTGACAAGCAATTAAACAACTTCATCCTCTCAGCCATATTTATATCCCAATGAATTATTAATTACTTGATAATAATTTGGGCTAAAAATACCCAGGTTTTGTTTTGAAATGACAAAATCACTGAAGTGGAAATAAAGATGAGAAACATGACAGAATTTAGCATTTAGGAACATGGTGATTTAAACAAGAAATTCATCATTTTGGAAAAGGCTCTGAATGAAACATAAGCATCCCTTACTGGAATATATTTTAAAAATACAGAAAATATAGAGATTCCTTTAGCTCCATGGCATGGATCTGGTGTAATCAATCAATAACTGCTTGAAGAGATAACTTGAATTTTCCAAGCTTCTCCATAGGTGAAAAAAGTCAAGTGAGAGATCTTTTGTACTCTTACATTATGAGATATTTTGTCTTGTTTACCCCAGAGTTTGGGGGATTTCTGATCTGATCATTTTCCAAATGTTCATAATAATCTTGTGGGATAAGAAGGAAAGCATTGCAAACACCATAAGCTTCGGTTACCTTCTCTTCATCCATGCTTATTTTAGCATTTGTTGAAAGAAATTAGTGAACTTAATTTTTTTTTCTCTTCCTTGGGATGCTCAGCTTCTCTGGAGAATATCAAATCAGATCCAGCCTTCTTGAAAAACAATGAACACACCTTTTTATTGTGTTCCCCATCCTGGTCAGCAGGACGAAAAACTGCTATTTAGTATATTTAATGGAATATAATCCAAGTTTTTAAGTCCTAATTTTAGTCCTAAACAAGACACTTGAGCCTGAAGTTCAGAACTAATTTATATCTCAGTATTTTAGTTACCTTGGTTCAGAGCATATAAATAATTTGTATTAACTTTAAAATTATAACACTGAAGTAGAATTGGAAGCTGTCTATGATGACAATTGTGGTTTGAAAGAGGAATTTAAAAAATAAATTTCTAAATCTCTTCTTTCTGTCAATACCCAACATGAACTCAGATGAAGAATTAAAGGGTGCTCTGAACAAAAGAATTAATTGATGCTGCCATGACATTTTAGTGTGTTTATGATCTGTATTATTCACATTTTTTATTTCACGCTTTCAATTTATTTGTTATTCTGATAAGTTGTGATTATTAAAATTCTTCTAAAGCTATATAAAGCTTAAATGCACCTCTGAATTTTATAGAAAGGCTTTGTGGCAAATCCTGAGTTGGTTGCTTACTATACCAGTATTAGACTGGGGCAGACTCTTGGTTGTCTCATTTCAGAAAATAATGCAAACTAAATATTCATATCATCGAGAGCTGTCTGTGGGAAATCTTGCCATATTAAATGTGCTTTTTGGTTTAATTCCTTCTAGTGTTGCATTAAAATTCATGAACATCTATGTAAACAGAAAGTTTCCTTTCATCATTCATTAAAAATAACAAAATGCACCCAAACAGCTGAAATTCTAACATCACATGAAAATTTTTAATGCATATATCCACATAATTACAGATACATTCCAAGAGTGGTTTTGGGTAGGATTTATTCAGAAATATGTTTGCTTTTATTCAATTCAGTTGAATACTGAAGTGCAGTGAAACAAAGTGCCCAGTAAAGACAAATGAGAGGATAAATTATTTAATGAAGTGAGCTTGACAGCTTAATTAATGAACAGGTTTCCTTTACATGAGTTAAGTCTTCCATGCTCTGTCTTGAGCTGCTTGAAAAAGTTTTCCTGGCAGGCTCTAATGCTGATTTCTTCTGCCCTTGATAGGAGACACATAATACAATTTATTCTGGTCCCAAACTTCATCCAGGACATAAGTTTGCCAAACAAACAGAGTTCCTACAAATAACTCCTGGCTGACATTTGCTTTAGGAGTGCAGAAAACAAAGGCAGGAGGATTAAAATACCACCAGCAGGAGCCTGAAGAGTGTTTTCTCTCCAAGGGTTTGTAGGAGGTGTAGGTTTTGTTGTAGCTGCTGTCGTTGGCACTGGATGCTTCTGTCTCCAAGGGTTTGTGGGGCTGGAGCTCCTTGGTGAGCTCATGTGAATTTTACTGAGATGTCAGAGTGGATGAATGTCAATAAACCCTGTCTGGGTGCTCTCACCCAGGGAAAAGTAAGGGAGAACCCAGGTGCGAAATCTAATTTGACTTTTGAGGGAAGCTTGTACTTTGAATTTTATCTTTCAAGTGCTCTAACCTATTCCTGCTTTGACAGGGAGGTGTGGAACTTCATGCAGCAAGCAGGAGTCATTTGGGGAACTGTGACCAGATGGAAAAAGTCACGTTAGAAAGAGAAAGTTCTGTATTTCTCTTATGGCCAAGGCAGCATCAAATTACCTTTAATAATTTCCAACAGCAGTGAGTGTAGGAAGAGATGGTCTGATCAACTGAGTGGGTATTTTATCTGACTTTATGGGAACATGAGGGAGTGTTGAGTGCTTGTTGAAGATCCCCTCCCTAAGGAGTCAAGGTTGGCCTTAGCAGGATGAGTAAATGGTTGTATTTAACTTCTCTCTCTGCTACTAAATTACACTTTTCCCTGAAACTCCAGTTATAGTGCCAATTTCCTCTGAATCCAGGCCAGAATTTGAATTTATAAATAAAAATAATGAGGTGTAACTGGTATTTAAGGCTAAGGAAACATTTCATAGCTCAGTATGTCAGAAACCTGTTACACAAATTCTTTGAATTTTCCACAGCCCAGAACGCACCACTAACCCGATTTCAGAATAATTCTAAAGTTAAACCCTCTGTCCAGAATCCATCACTGGTTTATGTTTATCCATAAAAATCTCCTTCTTTTGAGGGGCTTTACCATGCAGCTAGTGTGGCTGTGCTGGATGGAAGTGAAGCATTCCCAAATCCCTGCCTCTCCCAGCTCAGAGCCTTCCACACCACCGAGCAGATCAGAGGCACAGCACCAAACAGGACACAGAGCCCGCTGTGTGCAAGGACTGTACTCATAAAATGCATCACTGGGGGTTTTAAATCCTCTGTCAAGAAATCAAATTAATTCCCAGGGGATCCAATCTTGCAACACGAGGACTTTGCTGTCACCTTGTGAAGCTGCAGCGTCTCAGGCCGTGGTGGGATGAGCTTGGTGTACAAAGATGGCACGAAAAGCTTGGCTTAAGAGGGGAGTTTGTAATTCCTCAAGCAGGAGTGGAGTTTTATGTAAACACAGAGTGTGAAATAAAGGTTCTGTGCCCATGCATTGACCCCAAACACCTCAGCTCCCATCACATCCTGTTCCTCTGGGAAAATCTGGCAGAACTTCACCTTCCATCCTCTATTTTCCATCTTCCATTTTTAAACTTCCTTCCTCCATCTTCCATCCGCCATCTTCCATTCTCCATCTTCCACCTTCTATTTTCCATCTTCCATTTTCCATCCTCCATCTTCCATCTCCACCTTCCATCCCCATCTTCCAACCCCATCTTCCATTTTCCATCCTCCATCTTCCA
>VYZP01015619.1:0-20843 GCA_013400635.1 Hypocryptadius cinnamomeus | reverse complement strand
TTACATCACTTTTTTTGTAACCTGCTGTGCACAGTGCTGCCACATCATTAATCCAAACAACTTTTTGGGACCTGGATTCTGGAGCAGGTTCCCTTCTAAGGAGCCTTCCCATGATGAGTAAATAAGTTAAAAGATCTCAGTGTGCTCCAACAGGTTTTTGACTTGGGAAGGAAAGGAAATGTTGAAGAAAATGTTTCCTCAAAAGCAACAATACACATCTTTTAGTAATTTCTAATGACTGGAATGAAGAGGAAAATGGACTTGTATACAGTGAGGATATTTTTTGTATTCTCTGCATGAATTATTTTGTGTTCTCTGCATGAATTATTAACTAAAACGGTATTTCTAAGAATACCTACAACATTGCCACAATAACCATAAAAATGCCTCATAAAAGAAGCTACAAAATTGGACAGTGAAATATTTATTTGAGGAGAGTTGTTCTAGCTTTCAAAGACTTGAATGTAAAGCAATTCAAGTATGTGAAAAATTCAGCATCCTTACAGTGGTCTTCAATAGAATTCAGGTGTGGTAGACCAAGAACTTGAAGCACAAAGATGCTGCTCTCATAGTCTTTATTCCATTCTGTTTGAGCATTGCTTTCTGTGTCCAGAACTATTACAGTCTCCCAATCTTTGATCTGCAGAGACAAAAATCACCTTTGAAAGAGTAAAATACAATAGCCACTCCCCAAATGGGTCTGTTCACCCTTTTCTACCAAAAACTTTTGCTTACCCCTCAAACCCTAAGGACTTTCACCACTGCTGGAGCACCATGTGCCATTGAATAACCTTTCTCTCAGCTACTGAGGTTATCTGTTTCCATGTGGGCGTGGAAATGGAGTGAAGATTGATGTGTTCTACTTGAGAAGTTGGTTTAGGCTGGTTTGTTTATTTTTAATGAGTTGTATAAGTCGGCAAAGCTGGACACTCCTGGGCAGTAATTTTCCTGAGGGTTTTGACTTCCTCTTTGATTTAACTGTGAGCATGTATTGAAATAATATGTATTTGTAGTGGCTAATGGTAGGTCTGTGAGAAAGAACACTCACACAGCTTCTTTTATAAAACCTGGATTCCTGTTATGTGATATTTGCATTACCCAGAAGATGCTGTGTGTCTGCACAAAATTAGACCTAAAACCAGGAAGAGATTTTTTTTTTTAAATTTTTGTCAGCCACGTACTTAAATCTTAATAAGGCACTAGATCTTTTGAGGACTTAGTGAACAGAGGTTTTTGTCCTGGGTACAAATGCCCTTCAAGTTTTAGCTTTGTTTCCAGGACTTTGGAGAGAAGGAAGAATGCAAAAGATTGGGGATCTGTGTTATCCATTTTACATGAAAACAAACAGTTACTAACTTACTCCTGAAAACTCTAAGGTAATGATAACAGCAATTATGGAGTCATTAAGAGCATCAGAAGTGACAGCCACAGCAAAATTGGTTTGAAAGCTAACCTATTTTTAACTAGGTAATGTAGGCTAGTACATGCTTCTCCCTATAAACAAAGCCTGATATATGAAAGTTGGTTTGTGGGTATACAAAGCCACAGATGCTGTATTTAGACTTTGTGAAATAACTCCTCTGTCAGTGCATTTTGTGTAAAATAAAGCTGCATTTCATCAGTCTTAATAACCAGCACAACTCACTTACGGCTTTTGTTTTGATTTATAGGGTGATCCTATAGCATTTGTTCTTTAGCATGAGCATATGTAGTTTCATAGAGTTACTTGTGTGAGTGGTATTGCAGCAATCAAAGCAATGAATGTGTGGCAGGTTCACTCTTCAGATAAATTGTATTATGGATTTTTTTATAGGTTTCATTTTGGTTTGAAAATTATTGTCTTCCACTGCCTAAACAGTGGATAAGTCTTGTCAAGTGTGGGAAGAAAACTGATCTTTACACATTAATGCTCACTACAGGCAAACCTCAATGAAAATATGCATCTGAGCATATTTAAATGAGTTATTGACTGACCTTTCCTTTCTTTTCTTTATCAAAACAGATAACTTTGTCAGGGAGCTCTTTTTCATGTAGTATTGTGTTGTCAGGCTTGGTTACATTTTCACCAGCACGTAAAGATGGATACCATACTTTTAAAATTAAGAACTGAACCTCAATTATATTTAATCAATTCGGAATAAATTGATGAATTGATTTTCCAAGACCCCCACCCATAGAAAATCCTGAATTGGAAGGGATCTCAAAGATCATCGAGTCCAGCTCCTGGCCCAGGACATGCAATATCTTAATAATTATATCTAAAATAGTCATAATAACATGAAACAAAAAGTGACTCCTGCTATATCTTTCAATTCTGGAGTTGTGAGCAAGTCAGACCTATGAATTCTGGGTGATTAGGCTACTAGGCTTCAGTAAGTTATATAAGTTATTAGGCTTCAATTATTACCTTTCTTAAAATGAAACAAGACATAAAGGAAAATATTACTCAAGTTATCTCATCAGCAAGACACATATACAAGAAAGACTGAAGGGGTTTCTGTTGCCAAAAAGATCCTTTTAATTAAGGAAGTCAAATCTAATGAGAATCCAGCAATTTCAGGTATTGTTGCAACAAAAGAGACAATTTGGCTCCTGTAGATCTAACAGTGTTCAAGTTAAGAGAAAGGAAAACATCACAATCTGTGAATGCAGTAGCAGCATTCAACAGTTTAAATAAGAACGGCCCACTGCCAGGGTAGTTAAACGATCTACTTTATGGGATATTTATGCATCTTCAGCTCAAGTACAAATGTGAAAACTAGAAACCAACCAAGTGAACTACTCCAGAGGTGTGTAGCCCATCTGTTCACAGGACAGTAATTCCAAATTAAATAAATTTCAGTGGCCAGAGTTATACCCTGGAATTGGTCTCTCACATCTGAATGAATGGGAACTGGAGTATCCAAATAGAGACTTAATCCTGATAATGAAAGTGCCTGAGAGAACAAGGTAGATGTGACATTTGCAGATGAAATTTGGGCATGCAAGCGTTTAGCAGCTCCGGCATAATGACAGCCTACAATGAATTATGAAGGTCCTGTAGAGCATTAATTTATTGTTTCAACAAAAGAACTGCTGCTGATGAATTCTTGAATAAGATGTGGTTGTAAAATGCACTTTTTATAGGGACTGGAAATGCTTGCTCTGATTTAATATGAAGAATGAAACTGTAGAGCTGCTGGTAGTCTACAGTTAAGCATTAGAGAATACACAAGCTGCCACATCCTTGATAGTTCAGGTGTGGGGCAGTGCCTCCTTAGAGGAGACATCCTCTTTCTCCATGCATGGATGGCAATATGGTGGCCAAGGGCTGTCTGGAATGATGACCTAGGTGTCTTGTTGGTATGCATATTTGATTGTAAATCATTCTCTTTTACTCCATGCATAGTGGAGTCCAGGGCGTCCTGAGCTGTTCCATTGCACAACAGGAACTCCCCTTGAGCATGAATGACTCCCAAGGTGCTCCTTGAGGCTGAGGGATTCCTTGTTGCAGCAGAAACTTGGTAAGTGATTAATAACATCTAAACTTCTTAGAAATCTTAACTAAGTGATAAAAAGGATCAATTGTGCATATAAAATCCTTTAGTCATAAACCACTGACCAAGTCTGGGACTAGCAGTGGATCCGTCTGCACCTAGACTCCCTAAGAAAGAGTCTGGAACTCAAGGGGGTCCTTTCTGAACCTCATGACCCAACAGAAAGGTCTCAGCTTTGTCTGAGCCTGTCCTCTATGCAGTAAATAATCCAGCTTGCTGTTCAGTCTTGTTAAACCACTGCCACATTTACTATTGAACTTTGTTAATTCTTTGTTTTACATCAGTGCATTCAGAAATCTTGATAATTAAAACTCTCTACTTATACAAAAAATAAAATTACTGACTAGACAATACCCTTCAATTTGTTGCATTAATTGAGGCCACTCTTCTGAATCATAGTTCAACTCTTCCCCTTGAGCTGCTAAATATGATGTAGAGGACAAACAACCTCATGAGCACAAGCCAGTACAGCATACTTGATATCTACCTTACCAAGAAAGCAAGACATGAAAACACTTTTACTAGTAGCTTTGGTAATACCTAACTTACCTTTCCATTAGATCATAAGTGTTGCTCAGGAGCAGAACATTCATCCTGGATTGTCATGGTAATGACTTTTTTTTCAGTTTTGTAAAATCTGTTCATTTTTATTTGCTGTTTGTTTTCTTTGTGAAGAAAAGACACATTAGGAACTGTATCATGGAGTGAAAGTTCACAAGATGGAAAACAGTACCAGTACCAAAGTGTGCTTACCTCATAGCATTTTTTTGCTCAGTCTCTTTTTTAAAAAAATAAATTTTAATGCTTGTTTTTGGTGGTAGGTAGCTTTTTCATACCTTTTTGTTGAAATGTTCAGTGTTTTCATAGAATTGGTAATCTTGAGCGAGCTACAAAAATACCATTGTATTTGCAACCCGGGAGTAAAAGCTCAGAGAAGAAAACACCTGGTGTATTATTTGTAATGTGAATTCTGGTATGAGAGCAGAGAACAAACTGGCAGCAGGAACAGACCAAGGGGTAAGGAGGTCTCATGCCTTCTTAAATGTGAGCAACAGATATTCCACACACTGGTTAGTGGGGAACCAGTGCAATATCTTCAGATCATGTGTAGAACATGAAGATATGTAGGTCTGAGTTAAAATAGTATGAGAGGCAATTTGAAGTGCGGTGCTTGTAGGCACTGCAAGGATAAAAGAGGAGGCCAGCTAACAGGAGATGTGACATTTCACACTCATGATTCTACATTACCAAGACAGTTTTCCTGTTGGGAAATACTTACATGTGTGGATTTATGTGTGCTGTGTTCCAGTAGTAAGTTAATATTCATATTGTATCTTCTTATTGAAATGTTTTTCAAATTGCTAATGAGGACACTCCAGCAGATAACACTTTCACCTATAGAACTACATAAGGTACAGGTTTTATATTAGCACAACAAAGATGACTCAGTCCTTTTCAGAGCAGACCTTGAATTACTACACGTCAAATATCTCCTTACAGCCAGATATCCTCTAGTCCTCAGTTTGAAGTGATTTATTTCACAACAAACCAATGTTTTTTGCATTTTGGCCCTTAGGCTCTCAGCAGACATTTGCAGAATGAGGGAAAACAAATGTCTGGGTTATATAAAGTTAATAAAACCAGATGCTGTTAAGAGCTCACTGTATCGCTATTCCATGTACGAACATGAGCACTGGTTTATATTGTTTCAAGAAGAAGGAAAAGGAAGGAACTAGTGTTAGGGTGAAATAGAAAAAAAATGCATAACTGGGCATAACATTTAGAAAGTTTATTTGTGAAAAAGATGATTAATTAATTATTTGTATTAAAAACACTTTGTGTAGAGATGTCTCTGTTCCAAGAAGTATTGTGAAGAAACCCATCAATCCCTCACAGGCATAAGGCTAAGACGGTGATCACACACATGAGGACATCACTTGTATAATTTGTCAAAGTAAAACTGGCTCATTAATGATCAGTAATCAAGGTCGAAGTGAGAAACCAGAGCTATGCTTTAGTATTACCATCCAGGTAATTGGACATTCTCTATTAACATGGTGAGCTCAGGCAATGGGCAATATGCTTTTCTGTTGGCGAATGTGTAGCAGGAAACATGACATGAATTTGGACGTGCAATAGCTCTACCTTCCTGCCTTCTCTCTTATCTCCTTCTTCTTCTGAATATATGTAAACTCATGCTTTAAAGACCTAGCAGGCTAGGGGAGCAATCCGGTAAAGCTGGGATAAGTGGCTGGCTTCTAGGTTGAGGGTTTTTGGAATAAAAACCACCTTTTTCCTGGTTTTGGGGATATGTATTTCTAGCACTGTTTCACTGTGCTTAGCTTTTATCCAAAGTCCAGTAAGACCTTCAGCGTGAACAAATGACAAATTTTTTATTTAATCTTGAAGAAAATCTTCAATGCAAAAATAATTACGATGGAAATGAGACTTTATTTTTCTAAAAGCAAATTTCTAAATTTTTCTAAAAATTAAAAAATTAAAAAGTAATGAAAACGATGATGTTGCAAAGTTGTTGTATATTCACTAAATGTCAGGATGACTTTCTCTCTCTTTTTATCTGTTATCTCTGTGACTAACATGCTTGTCCAATCTAATCATTAAACTTCAATCCCTTTTTCTGCCTGAAGGGATTAAAAGCTGTGTTTCTCATTTTAGCCTAACTACCAGGGTGTGTCAGCTCTGAGAAAGGATTAGTTTACTCCTTCTCATTTTGAGATATTCTCCTGGAAAGTAGACCTGGTTACCAAGATAGCTGTTTTCAACTTAGTGAAACAAGAATAAATGGAGATCAGGAGGACTCTAAATCTTTGCCTCTGGGCTAACTGCTTCACTCTCTGTGTTTTGCAGCTGGCTTGAGTTAGTGTTGCCATATCTCTGCTGGAGGGTTTCCCCTTAATTTTCTCTCCTCCAGACTGAGCTCAGCCCCTGGTGCTCTTGGGAGGACACCAGTGATTGGTGACAGCTGGAGAAGGGGGTATACATATAAATTTATAGAACATCCAGATTTGTTGGCACTCTAATAAGTAAACTGATCTTGCTTACCACATCAGTCATATATTTATTAATGCTGGGAGACTTGGGAATACCTGAAAGAAGAGTTGCTTTTGGTGAGCACATCTTATTGAGCTGTGAACTGGCAGCCTACCACATTCTGTGAGTATGGCAACAGCTCTCACCAGGATGTTTGTTATTTTCACACCACGGAGTTTGTTATTTTTAAATAGAAGAATGGTTTTGTTACTGTCTTTCATTTCATGAATCAAGCCTGCAAAATCTGACTCAAATTTATTACTATCTTTGGGAAAGCTGATGTCATATCGTTACATAAATTTGAATGTTATTGCAAAAATTATAATTAACTACTCATTGTAACATTTCCTACTTCAATTCCCTAATTGTATATTTTGCCTTAAATAATGTGCACACCATGATTTATTCTTTCTTCTCTTTTGTTTACCATGTCCTCATAGAAACATAGAAAATGTTTGTAAATACAATATTAATTTTTGACATTTGAAAGGATTAAACCAGAAAAGTTTACTCTTGTATTTAAATTCTGTGGTTCTGAACTCATAGAGCTGCTTTCAAGACCTTCTTCAGCACAAACTCTTCCTCAACTTTAATGTCTCTTTAAAACTCTAAATATACTGGCTGCAAATAGACAGCATATTGATGTCTGAGGAAAAAATTCCAGGTATTCCAGGCAAAGAACTCAGACATGTTTGGTCATAATAGATTACTCTGGTGCGTGGTTCTTGGTTGTGTTAGCCATATGGAATCACAGCAGCTGTAGTTACAGAGTTGGTAATGTTGTTAGAGAAAGCTGCAGCGCCCTGTAAACAAGTATTTCTACTGGTGTTAAGTGACACAGGAGCAGCAATTGCAACTCGCCTTTCCAACTGGCAAACTGAGCTCATCTTTTTATATTAACTTCTCTGAATTAATTGCCTGCTATGCATCTTCTCTTTGGTGCACATCTTCTTTCCAGTTAAACATTACTGTTCAAATGTCAGCCTGCCCCTTGGTTTTTGTTGGTAGCAGCCTCATTATTCACTCAGTATCAATTATCTGTGTAAGTTTGAGGTGTTTTTTGTCTTTTAAATTTTGTGTTCTACTGGACTCATGAGATCAGTAGCCTTTACTAGACCCTGGTGATTAATCTACTTAGGCAGAGCAATGAGCAAAGATTTCAAACTTTTGCCCCTTCCTGGGACTTCAGGATCCCAGGTGGGTGGAAGCCTTTTGTGGAAGGAGAGTCTTCATTCCTGCACGTGTGCTTTTACTGATCCAGTTTTATGAAAAATGATTCTGCAGATAACAAGAAACAACACCCAAATACTTTCTTTGGAAGGGAGGAAGGGATGTAATTTTGATGTGGTGAGCAGTCATGAAAGTGTGTTAAGATGGTGAGGCAAAACAGCAGTAATTGGGGCTGCTGTACCTCCATTTTCAATTTTATTTTCAGGATAAAGAAAATGCTGTTAGAAGCCTGAATAGGTGAAATCTCAGTAAGAAAAAAAAGATTAATAAGGCAAGATAAAAATTGCAACGAGTGAATGTACCTGTGTATAGCTGAGAATTAAGAGAATTTTTAAACTAGTGCCAGAAGGTGAGAGAATTTTGAGCAGCTTTTTTTCCTTTTAATTATTTATCAGAAAAGGAGAAGAAATACATAACAAGCAGACATAACTTTAGAAAACCTCTCACGTTTTGATCTGCAGGTCATACATCATGACCCAGAAAAAGAGAAAAAATAGTTTAATCTGCTTGAGTGAGCTCCATAATACAGAGGTATCTGCTTAATGGTTTTGATCATGATGAAGGTGATGCTTGTTTAGACACTTGCCCTTACGGAAAGACTTGATGGTCTTCAGTCTTTACAGTGGACCTGTCTGGAGAAGCCTGAGGCTTGTACTACCACTCCCTCCACACTGCAGCTCAGGCTGAGGTTCTCTTTAATTTCAAAATGTGTCAATTGAGTACAACTAGTAAAAAAAAAAAAAAATTCTGCGTGTCCTCTTTCTGCTTTTTCTCCTAAGACATTGAGGCATTATTTAAATCAACCTGGAATGGTTTATTCTGGTGATGAAGCCTGTGTCAAGATAGGTAAATAGCCAGATGTATTGTGGAAATTTGTGAAATTGGGAAATATTGTGAAAATGCTGATCGTTTCATTTTGTTTTATTTTGACAACCCTACTCTGGACCGCTGCCTCGGCACCTTAGTTTGTTAAGCTGTCTAAGACGTTCAAACTCAGGCTTATTTTCAAACGTGAAATGAGAATCAGGGCACAACGTGGATTCTAAGCAATGGAGATACATGTTGTCCTGTGCCCCCTCCCGTCCCCCGCCCCGTTCTCCGTGCTGCACTAAAGGCTGAGAGATGCCATTTCTGCACAGCTCTCCGAGGGCAAGGGGAGAATCCGGGAGACCACTCCGCTTTTTAATGCGGAGAGAAATAAACATGCAAATAAGCCCCTTCCTCCCCTCGCCCGGGGATTCCACGCACCATTTCTATACTCGCAACAAACTGATTTTTAAGGCTGTTCCACGGGAAAAGCAGAAGGCGGGGGAGAGGAGCGGAGGGGAAGGGGGGGATGCTCCGGCGTGGCACGCTCTGACGGCGCGGCNTTTCTTATTTTTTTTTAAATTTCTTTTTTTTTTAGGTTGGGGAGGAGTGCGGATTTGGTTTGATTGTTCGGTTGGTTGGTTTGTTGATATCTTTTTTATTCTGGTTGTTTTGGGGTTTTCCGCGGGAGAAGCGCATCGGGGCACCCGCGCGGGCTGCCGCTGCTGCCGCCGTCCCTCGGCCGGTGCCGGCTGCGGGCACCGGGTGAAGGTTCCCGTCAGCTCCGTCGGGCTGGCGCTTGGACAGCAGCCGCCTCCGTTACCCCGGTCTCTCAGGGGCGATTTCACACCCTCCTTCACTTGGCACCACCCTAAATGCCGCTTTAGCGGTCAGGGATTTCCCAGTGAGTGTGGCATGTCGCGACAAGAGGGAACCGAGGTTAGAAAACCCTGGCGTGGGAGCGCAGGCGAACTTGGTCTTTGTTTGTAATCATTTTTTAAGTAATTTCTTGTTTAGTTGATGCTCTGTGTGTGGGAAGGTGGATAGACGTACCAGTCCTTGCAAAACGAGACAGTAAAAGCTGTGGAAATGTGTACGGAGTTGTTCGGGTTCCCACTGCTGTCGGCATATCTTGCTGAGACTATCTGGACAAGGTTCCTCTATATCTGACAGTTCTCACGTTTCCTCTACCCCTGTATTTTGTCCAGACTTCTTAAGAGCACAAGCGTCAAATGCCTTCTCTCACTTCTTCCCTCCTTCTTTCTTGTATTTGCAAGTTGTGGCCAGGAACGAATTGAAAAGAAGGAAACACAATCTTATACTTTAATGCAGTTTAAATTGTCTTCATTGCCTTGCAGAAAGGTAATGGACTGCCTCGTGTTTCTCCTTCTCTGTTCGAAATACTGCGAAGCTCATTTATTTTCCTGTGTATGGAGATATGCAAATCTGATAGTCACTGTTGTGTGTTTTCTTAAATCCCTCTGACAGTGCATAAACTGAAGTAAGTAGGCAACTTGTACTACCTGAGACAATGAGCTTATCTTGCAAAGCATTTCCTTTTTAATACTGATCAGCTAATATGTACTCTGCCACAGTACTTCATTAAAAAGTTGGGAGCTAATTAGCTGTTTCTTACGGCTAGAGTTCCCGATTTTAATTAGAGTTCCTGCCTTCAAGTTTAAACTGATTAAAGCAATGCCAAAGCCATTCTGGTTATTTTCAATGTTTGTTTAAAAAAAAGGGAAAAATGAGTAATTTCAAGCTCTTTGTACTTCATGTTGAGAAACAAACACTTCTGTTTGGGGTTCTGTTCCTGGTTCTGTAGGGTGTGGGGGATGAGATGATTATGTTTATCTTGTGTTCGAGTGAGGAAGTAAACTAGCTAATGGCAATGAAACTCACATGTTTGTTGTTCAAGAGTCATTGGTTTCGTTGGGAAAATGACAATTTGAGAAAGAAAACTCGAATGTGTTAACTAACAAAGATGTGGGTAAAGTGGATAACCTGTGGGCACTCAGGTGGATTTTGCAGTGCTCAAACCACATACAGGGCCCTGTTTGGTGACTCCTGTAATGGTGAAAACTCTGCTGCTGTCTAATATTACTGACCAAAAGTCTCATTCAAACTTACATAAAGCTGTCGTGGTGGTTAAATATCATCCTCCATTATGTACTCTATTAATCTCATGTGTATACTTCAGACTTCATTCTGCTGAAGAACAGTTACTTGCATTAGACTTAAAAAAAAAAAGAGGGCAATCTATGGCTCATACATGGGAACCCTGCTATATTTTAGACAACATTTTAAAACCCTGTTAGGGGTTTGAGAAATTTGCAAATTAGTAATTCTTGAAGGAGTTGTTATGCTGATAAGACTTACAGTGTCTTTATTCTGAATATTTCACAGCACTCTTGACACTCTTTATGGGAAGAGTTTAATGTTTGTTGTACACTGCTAAGCACTTGTGACAAGATCTAGTAATAGGTGCTTTAAAGTACAAAAAATGAAGTTCTGGAAAATGCAAAGCTGAATGAATGACACCCTTTTAAGGTGCATGGATGGGGCAAATTGGCAGTGCTCAAAACTCTCCTGTAGACTGACAGATGACTTTGACTTTAACTCTATGAACTTGTTTGCTTACAGTATTTGGCCAAGTCAGCACTGTGATAATACTCATGTTATGGCAGAAAGTTCTCTTGTCTTTTCTGATATTTAAAGGGTATTGCTGTTGCTATTATTTCATAGGGACTGAATTCTATGCAAAAAACCATCTTTGCAAGACCTTTGGTGTTAATTTGCCATCACTAGATATTTGCATTCAAGGTGCTTGACTGCCCTGGTGTCAGGTATGCTGCCATTGGAACTTCTGTAGTCAAATCTCTAAGTGATTGTGACCAGTTTTCCGTATTATGATTTTCCATATGTTTGTTAATGACAGAGCACATGAACTAATATGATGCCACCATGGATAATGAGGTAAACCATCATCTGTGTTTTTATATTTGATGTGGGATGTTGATATGTGGCTGCTGCACCTTTTAATATTCTTAGAATATCTGTCTGACTTAGATAATTGGCTTTTCTCTTGTGGGCGAAGCAAGTTTCCACACTAGGAATACCTATGTGCAAAAATTAAAGCATTTAATAGGTATTTAGAAGACTTCACTGGCTAGACAGTTTTCCATACAACCTAAGAGCAAAATGTCCCAAACATGTGTTGTTACATGGAAGTATGGAGTCATGAAGTGATTTGGGTTGGAAGGGATCTTATGGATGATCTAATTTAAAACCCTCTGCCATGGTGAGGGGCATCATGGGAATGGGAAGTGTGTCTTTAGTCTGTGGAGCCTTACTGGAATACTCCAGCTAGGAGCAGATTCATCTGCTGGTAGTCTTTTCCCAAGCCATATGCATGTCCTTGTAATTTTGGTTCTCTTCTCTCTCTCGGTTCTCTCTGGTTTCTGCTGCCGCAGCCGTGCTGCTGCCAGATGCCCATTTGCTGTTTTTGCTGCCTGTTTGCATTGCTGCCTTACCCCTCCTAGTTTTTCAGTTTTGATTTTGTTTGGAGTTTTTTGTATGTATGTAACACATTTCTTAGTCCAGCAGATGTGCTAGTTGTGTTCCTGCCCCTGGCATGGGGGGTGGAACCAGAGGATCCACGCCCCTTTCAACCTAACTCATTCTGTGATTCAGTGTAGCATACAAGACAATGAAATCATATGCTTTAACTTGAAAAAAAAAGTTAGGATCTGTAAAGAGAAACATCTTGTTATATGAAATTAAATCCAGAATAGTCTCATCATCTTAATGGCAGTGCAAATTCAAATAATGACTTAATAGAGGAACTTAAACCTTTAATGTGATGAGAATAACCTTGTTAATTATCAGGGTTAATGAGGTGCATTTCTTTGAAGTGAATGGAGTGATCACAGGCCAGAAAACAAGATCTCTCTTCTACTGGGTAGTATTTTTTCAATTCATTGGTAATTGAAAAGGGGATTTTGTTCCAGGCAAGTGTGTGATATTACAGCAATTTATATCAGAGTCTTCAGGAAAGAGGGATAAACACCTATTTAAAAAGTAGACTTAATGATACAGTTAAAGCAATAATGAGTAGTAAGCTAACTTTTAGTTGTTTTCTGTGCCATTTTGATGGTTCAGTGCCTTCCCCCCCGCCCCCCGCCAATTCATTGGCAACCAGGCATACACTGAAACTTAAATCTCATAGATTAGAGTTTCATGATTTAGAAATAGTGGGGAGTTTGATAATACTGCATTATTCAGTGTAATTTCACTGCTCCTTTGGGTATTTCCATACAGCTTATAACTTTTCTTCTATGGAATGATTTTTGGGATGCAGAGGCACTAAAGGTGCTTTGGGTGATTGTACTGCCACAGTGCTGTCCTGTTGGTTTTAGGGCAGGTGTAGGAGATAGGTCTTGTGCTGTATTTTGAGAGGCTTTCATAGTGCTGAGCCGTGAGTCGCTGTAAAGTTAATTTCAGACTAGGTGACTGTTGAAAAGCAAAGTTTCTAATTTTGCAGTGAAGATGATAATATATTTATGGTTCTTTTATAATCTCATAAAATGAATGTTTTTTCATGAGGAGTGTGGCTTTCAAGGTGTTGAAAGCTTTTCTAGTACCTCGTGTTTAAGAAGAGTTCCTGCCTTGATTTTGTCCCATTACGTTTGCTTGTCCATTACCAAATTTCTTCACGAGAATGACTTCCAGAATTGACCCATTTATACCTGTCCCTCTGGCATGTGTGCATGCCTGCTTTGGGGCAGTGGTGGGAAGTACAGCACAGTGGGAAACCTCAGCTTGTTAGCTGCTACCCTGTACTGGCTTGGCTGAACCCTTTATGCTTCATCTTAGTCACAACTGAGTGCATTTTTGCAAAGGCAAACTGCATCATATCAACTTGACTTTGTTTCATTGGTAGCAGCGTGGTTGTGCTTTGTTTACAGAGAATGCTTGTCCAAACCCTCAGATTTCAGTAGAATAAAATACGTAACTTAAGTCTGAAAGGTCAAGAGTGTGATGTACTGGGAATGTTTTTCCAGTTGCCCACCAGCCACTGAAATCCAAGTTTGGTCTGTTTGTACCTCCAAGCTGACTTTCAGGTAGACAAAATTAAATGTCAAATGTGGTTTCTGCAAAAATATTATGTTCAATTTGATTGTATCAAAATAGTGGGCAGTGTACTTCAAAAACTACTTTAGAACACTGAGAAGTTTAATTACTTCTAAACTATTCAGCAGGAGAGTTTCCCAGTCTGAAAACCAGGGGCTTGTTTCATTTGCAATTTGGAGCAACATTCATCCTTGCCTGTTTATCTTCATTTCAAAACGAAGTTCTTTAAACAAGATAGTGGTCACTGACTGATTTCCTGTAAGGCTTTCTGTTTTTCTTATAGGAACGGTTTCTCTATTTTTTTTACACCTTTACAAGTATTACAATTAACTGCTCCCTTGTATTATGTTATTTTTTTAAATTCATGCTGTGTTACATAGCTTTAGGGGGGATTCGCTGCAGAAGAGAAATGGCATCAAGTTCTGCAGGAACTTGTGGAAGTGTAATCCTTGTGGCATTGTACGGTTAGTTCTGCCAGTGAGGAAATGCAGGGGGCAGCTTCTGTGCCTGTCAGAGTTCTTTTGGTTATGCTGGGTCATTGAGTGAAAATGTTTTTGACGTCAGTAGCTTACTAATACCAGTTTTCCAGTTTCTGCCTGTTGGCTTTCTAAAGCAGAGAAGACATTGCAAACAAAAGTACAATGAGGGAAGGCCAGGCCATTTTTGCTGTCATGGCAGCAGCTTCCTTGGCCTCCATGGAGTGTAGTTTATGCTGTGATGGCTTTATGACTTCTCATAGAAGATAGGTTTCTCCCTTCCCCAAGGTCATCTTCTCTGAAGTCTTTTCCAGATGGAAAAAAAAAAAGTACCAATGATGTTAAGGAATAAAGGGACTTGTTTAGTGTGGAGGAAAAGTTCGAAGCAGAAGCCAATTATTAATAACTTGCTTCAGAAGTTAAACTGATATAATGTGAACCAAGTTAAATACATACCTCACCTGAGGGACAAAATTTTGGCATGAGATAAGGTAGCAATAAAATAGGGACTATCATAAGATTTCTAGCCAGTGGGAAGTGAACTTTTGGAGCTATCTTCTGCCAGGACAGGGATGTGCATGTCTTATATGCTTTCTAAAACTTCCTAATTATAGGAAGCAGAGTGAGGGTCAGGCATTGATCTCTTCTCTTTGGTGACCAGTGACAGGACCTGAAGGAATGGCTTACAGCTGTGTCAGGGTAGGTTTAGGTTGGACATTAGGAGAAGATGTTTTCTCCCAGTAGGTGGTTGGACACTGGAATAGACTTCCCAGGAAAGCAGTCACAGCACCAAGCCTGCCGGGGCTCTTAGGCACACAGTGTGACTCTTGGGGTGTCCTATGCAGAGACAGAAGTTGGACTCGATCATCCTCATGGGTCCCTTCCAACTCAGGATATTCTGTGTTTCTATGTGGTCAAAGTTTTGTTTGGTGTAAGACATTGTAGGACTTAATAAGTGTGATGAAAGGAGACTGGGAAAGTAACATGGAATGCAGCATTAATCCTGGTGTATTGCTGGAAACTGCGAGTTGGTACCTTTTTCTGTAGCAAAAGGACATGGGCTGAGCTCTAGGTCTCTGATTTTGGGGTTGGCTGAGTACAGGGGTGGCCATCGACTGGAGTAAGGAAATAAGGAAAAACCCTTGCTCAGAGGCAGGCTGAAGAGTGGAAGTTCTGCGTGCTAGCACAAAACAGTGTGTAACAGGATGAAATCTAAGCATGCTTCCCTGGTCTTGGGTCTTCATCACAAAGGAATGATTATGGTTCCCAAGGGAAGACCTTGTACTTCAGCATTTCTAGTATGTGAAACTGGCATCAGTCCTTGCTGTGTAATCTATGAATGCAGGCACATTGCTCTCCTGGCCTGTGGTGAAAAATGTGCTACTTTACCTCATTGCTGCTTTAGGCTCAGAGGATCTGTGCTGCTTCTTTGGAGAGAAACCTAAAGCACGGCTTCTGAGTGCTGACTTCAAAAGATGTCCACTATCTCCTCACAGTGGTGTGATGTATTTAAGGTCTGTCTGGCAGGTGCAGCCAAGCACAGGTCAGCTGATGTTACTGAGTTGTTTCTCTGGTGAGTACTAATAATTTCAGTGTCTTCTAGAAAATTTATGTATGTAATAACAGTGTCAAATTGTCCTTGTCTGTGCTGGCTCTCAGTGTGGGTAAATGGCCATTAAAGAGCCAGCTGATGGGTGTGGGGTTTTGTGGAGACAGATGCTTTTCCATAAAGGTGATAAATATAACTCTAGAGGATTGAAAATGTTTACTGTGAAATTTCCTTGTTGGTGTAGTACCTCCTTAAAAACCAAACAGTAACATCAGTGCCTTAGGTTAGTGGAAGTCCTAACAGATGATATGAGGTGTTGGCTGGAAGATGACATACCTGCAAAAAGGCCAAATTAATTCCACCTCCACACACTTCTCAAATGCTGGTCTTCACAGCCAGTGGGAGGCAGTATTCTGTGGAGCTGGGAGGAAGGGACTGACTGTCCACTGGAGGCAAAATGCATCAGAAAGATAAAAGCTCTTTGATAAAGTTTTGCTTGAGTGAAGAACTGAATTCAGCTCTGCAATTTTATAAGGATATGCTGAAGTTGGTAAGGTGGGCAACTTAAGGTAGAGCAAAGCCTGAGAAATTGAATTAAATTCTATCATTTTCTGTTCTTCTGGAACCTCACAGAGGGGAGGAGGAAACAGGATATAAACTGAGTGTTTTCTTGGTAAGTTTGTTACATGAACAGTCCCTTGCACTTTGTGAGTAACTTATTTTCTTTTTTTTTTGTGTCTTTTGAGCAGCATTTGTAGTAATAGTCTGCTGATTCTATTCTGTCCTCCTGTGAAAAAATCCTAATGCAAACCCTGTTCAGTCTGTAAGTGTTTGAAAATAGCTGTGTTTTATTTAACTGTGAACATGAAGACTTCAAATGCATGTGTTTTGCTTTGAAAGAGAGTGGAAGGCCATGTTACAAAGAAGGAATTTTGGCAAGCAGAAAGAATGCTGAAGAGAAGTGACAGAATGTGAAAGGGGCAGATTTTGTCCCTGCTGAAAGGGTGGCTGAGGAATTTAAAGAGGAAGGGTAAAAAAAAAATAAATTGTGGAGGGGAAGGCAGGTAAGGTTTTTGGAAATGGAGAAAGATCTAAGCAAGTTAAAGGAAAAAAACTGCTAAAATCTGTGATGTATGGGGTAGAAGTGAAAAGGAGGAGAGGAAATATTTATAAGAGAAGATTGATATAAGTGGGTGAAATGACCAGAGTGGAAAAAGGAATAGTCGAGATATGGAATGATGATGATCACTGTGTGTGGAACAGGAAAAGAAAATTTTGTTTTAAACATGTGCTATGTTGAAATTTTCAAAACTCTTTTTTTCCCCCTGTGCTAAGGGAAAATGTCAGACCGGTTCTGCAGGCTGAGAGAGGTGAGATTACCACAGGTCCATGCCCCAGTTCCAGCCAGCAGCTGGGCAGAACACATCCTCCCAGTACACTGACAGCGTGGATGTGCTCCCACGCCTGCTCCACGTGCTGCACTGCAGACAGGTGTTCCCATGGCCCAGCTCAGGCTGGCACTTTCAGTCACTCGCCCCAGTCTCTCTGGTGGTTGGCAGTCAGAAGTTGCTGCACTCAGACCCCTGTGCACATATGCAGAATGAGCAGAGCCACTCACCCAGAAAAGAGCTGGAAAGGGTTTAATAAGCATATAGGACAGACTAAGCTGATCAGAGCAGCGCGCAACCAGGCAGTTGAACCAACCAGCAAAATATTTGCATGCAACTGGCCCTTTTTATCCACTTACTCCTCTGCTACCTCATGCTTGTTCTTTCCCAAATCCTGTAAATCCATTCCTGCCTTTGGTTTCCCCTGTAAACATCTCATGGCAAGTCCTGTGCAATCCCCAAATGCCCCTCCCTTACATCCCACAGTATGTCCCACATCTGTGGGCACTTGTGATGGGTTTCAAAACTGAACAGTGTGACTGAGGTCCTCCTTGGGACTGCCCTGAGAAGAGTCTGGATGGGGCCTCCCCCCATCCCTTCAAGTCCTTTAATTTGTGTCCCTGCCTTTTCCCATGCTTTCCTGTCCCCTAATTTGTGTCATTCTGCAGCCCTGTGGTCCTCTGGCCTCGTAGAGAGAACCCCTTAATGGGCTGATTGCTCTTGTGGTGGGCCTGGAAGAAGATGGGCAAAGTATAATTTGTGCTTCCCCACTTGCCACTATCTCTCTGTGCTCCATTGTTGGGGTGCAAATGAGCTTTTATCATATAGTCTTAACCATATAAAACCATCTTCATTTGCTATGGAAATTTTACAGAGTAAAATTGTGATGAAAATTCTTTGTTAAGATATAACAAAGAATATAACAATTCTTTGTTAAGATATATATAATAATATGTAGGAATTAAAAATATGCAGTTGTTATAAAGCACAAGCTTCTTTCCTCCTTGTTTGGCTTTGTGCTGTGGAATGCTAAGTATAGTGTATGACCTGTGAAATCTAGTCAAGTTAAATTTTTGTTTTAGAGCTTGAGAGGGTATATTGTTCAGCTGAAGGACTAGTCAGTAGCAATAAGCTACAGCGCAGGTTACAGCACTACTTAAACATCTGTGAGGAATCCAGGTAATGGTAATTGTTACAAAACAAATCTGAGTGCTTTTGATTGCCTGTGGTGATGTTGTACCTAATGGAATAGAACTAATTTTTTTCCCCAGAATTGCCACCAACGTTTCTGTATATGCCTTTCAGAGCTTAGATGACTTCTAAAGTCTATACTATAATTACTTCTTTTTAAACCACGATTAAACATATGTGTGTACTGAAAAGTTGCCATTATGATACACTTGAATTCATGAAAGAATGATTGCGTTCGTCATTGCAACCGGATTTTTGGTGCCTTAGGACTGAAGGCAGGACCCTGGACAGGGGAACTGTCAAGCTGAGTTAGACCCTGCAAAAAATATTGGGGACAGCAGCACAAAGTTCATCAGAGATGTTTCCAAGAGTGGGAATGGGAAACACTAAAAGACTAGGTTTGTCTAAAAACTTAATTGAGTGCCATGTTTTACACGAAGTGATTCCAGTTGCCTACAGGAAAAGGAATAGAAGTATGGAAATGGAAATTAACGTGGAGCTTGAATGCAGATTGGCTGTGAAGTGAGGTGTCTAGCTAATTAGGCATTAACAGGGAAGTGTGCTTTTTTCTTTAAAGGGGCAAAAACTAATCCAAGGCACTGCAGGATTATGGTTTTGACGTCAGTGTTAATCAAGTTCTTAAAATGCTTTTGTAGGAAGGGATATTTCTGTGCAAAATGGTAAAAGAATATTAGAAAAAGGTATTAAGAATTTACCAAGGAGAGTGGTACTATAAGGAAATGTGACAGATCAAAGACCCCTTTGCCTCAGCTGTGCTTATATAGCTGTTTTCATCGCTAAACTCTAAATAAGATAAATTTTGTTTTTATGAAACAAAATACACTGTCAACCTTTTTTGACTTGTATCATGTCATTATTTCAAAGCTTGACTTCTTTGGCAAGATGAATTTTATAGAGTAAGTACTCTGTAAATGTGTGGGGATAATCACAAGGAAAGTATTACCTGGAATGAGACAATGCTGATAGGAGAGCAAATAACCATGTGTATAAATTTATTCTAGAAGTTGGAGTAGGGTTTCTAATCAATAGAATAACCTCCCAATTGAAGGTATTTTATATCAAGCCATATCTTACTGCATTAAAATAACATCTAAGAGATTTCTGAAGAAGGTTCCATAAAGATAATGAGATGCCTGTCAGAGCGAGAAACTAAATTCATGGAGCATGGGCACTATTTTCTGCAGTATTTTCCTAAAACAATGTTCAAAAAAAGTGAACGCACCAATATCATAGTAGTAGATTTGACAGCAGATGTGTGTCTCTCTCCATGGTGGTATGGAGAAAGGTTTTTCAAACAGAAGCACCCAGTTTCAACAACTACAACAAAGTGAAAACAATTCGGACATAATGGCATTTTCCCTATACAGGTGATTCCAACATGTAGAAATTTTAAATTGCTAAAAAAGGTAGAAAGGAGTTTTCTTGGGTAAAAGTTCTGAAATAGATAGTTGAAGAATGTGATGTGATAAATTATGAATACCCTTCTTTTACTCTAATCATCTATTTAAAGTAAGCTCTTCTTGATATATGACATTGGTCATTGTTACACTTTTGCTGGGCTTTAAACTCCCTCTGTGATGTCTGACAGTCTTTGAGTAGAAATTTTTGAGGGTTTCAGCAAGGTTGGAGAGCTGAGCTGGCGGGCAGAATATAACTGTCAAATGCTTTTGCAAATTCACAGACTCTGATGCTTGAGTATAGGGACCTTGAAATAAAATAGATTGATTCTTGTCCAAGGAATAATTTTCTCCCCTTCCTCAGAAGATTTATTTGCTTGTGGAAAATAGCAGACCTCAAAAACACCTGTTTTTGTGCTAGGAAGACTTAGACTTTATTGGCTGGAGCTTCTGTAACATTTAATGGCTGGGCAAAAGAGGATTACTCTGAAATCGCAAATGTGAGTCATTCAGGCTGTGGGAGATGAGGGTGTGAGCAGCCAAACTGACACTGCCTGCTGCCCAGGAGCTCTGGGAGAGAAAGCTGCTTGGAAGTAAAAGTCCTGAGGAAGCAAAACAAGGAGGAAAAAATTGTATGGAAAGGAAGAAACGTGAAGAGATGAATGCTTGAAACCTGAGAAGTCAGATTGTACAATGGGGAGGTGATATTCAGAGTCTAGGCTAGAAAAGTGATGTGCTAAGAAGTAAAGTAAGAATTAATCTGGTAGGACGTGATTCAGATGAGGATACTAATGAGAGAGGATGATAAGGAGCTAGGTAAGAAGAACAGTACTGCCTCTGTGATTTGAGATGTGAAGGCAGACAGGCAGGTGTGTGCAACTGAAGCCAGGTTGAGGTGCTAGTGTGACAACAGTGTAGACAAAATGTCCATTTGATTTGAGTTCTTGATCACAGGGGTAGTAACACCTCGGCACTGTTCCCCACTTTGGCTGTGACAGCAGACCCCAATTACTCTGCAGGTGTCTTTGGTGTATGTATGTATTACAGCAACATAAAATGCCTTT